>JAVTVY010041976.1:0-19108 GCA_036873755.1 Hanleya hanleyi | reverse complement strand
GTTCGAGTTAAATTTTCTATAACATAGCAGTGTTATATCTTAAAATAATAGTTTCATCATGCTCTTTCAGAAAATATATACATATAAGTGATTTGGGTTGAAGGTTTTGCGACAACTGGTGGCCGAAAAACGGACCCATAGTCTATTCCATGCCGAATAAAAGAATCTCCGGAGTGCACCCTGTGACTCTCCGCCAATTCTCTCCGCACAAAGGTGATACTGACAATTTGAACGAATGGTGCATAGGAGAACCTTTGATAGGAGAGTGTTGGGCAGTATCGGGCTTATTCATTGGACAGGCACTTCATTATCATCCAATGAAATACAGCGTTACGAAGATTGCCAAATGCCATCTTCGCAGTATTGCGGACATCATCAGTTGCTGCAAACGATGTTGATCTGATATTTTACAGCTAGCTACCACTTGAAACAGAATAAAACTTGTGCACTATCGACATTAATGTACAAAATATAAGAATGCTTTGACTGCAATGACTAATGAACTGCAAAACCGTGGGCAAAGAAATTAGACACGGAAATTGACTGGCCCGGGCTTTGCAACAACAACAACAACAACAAGGAAATGCATCTGACGATCCCCTCAATGAAACATTACCATTTTCAAGGTCATAAAATCAACAATCTTGGGTTGTTGATTCTCCTTCAAGTATAACTGAAAGGCATAGTATCACTTGATTGGATTTTCAAACAGAATACTTGATAGAGGTATTGTTTTTTCTTCTTTCAGGAAATATTGAAGGTATATCTGGTGTATTCATTATGAGGGTGCCCATATATTTTACATAACTAAATGTCAGCTATAGGCCTATAAGGTTGCAGATATCCTTGAAAAAAAAAGTTGTTGAAAAGCAATTTCGATGTTTTTTTTCTCAGCCAAAAGCTACATCTTGCGTACAGAAATTCGACAAAGTTAATCATGCAGTCATATTTATTTCATGTTAGCTAACAATTATAAACAACTATTCCTGGAAAAAAAAAACAGCTACCTTTTGTAGTACTGAGTACGAAGTAGGCCGCCGAAGCCAGATACTATCTTTGTCAGAGCAGCACATTTCAAATGTTAGGTACCAAGTTATTGATGCCTATCAAAGTGTCTGTCACATGTGAAAAAATTATTCGCAGGCTTGAAATGAAGGCGGACGTGTATAATGGATGTGTAATTTTCAACTGTAGGTTTGAAATTTGTTTTCAGTTATCCCTATGAAAATGTTTGCATAATTGAGTTTCTGAGCCGAAACTATGAAAACCATGGAAATATTGAGTTTTCCAGATTATTGGCTTTTGAGTTTTGTGAAATTCTCAAATTGAGTAGATGAAAGATTTTGGGCTAGAATAACCCCTGATCGTCCGCTCTGGGCATAAAAAGCGGACCAAATTTCCCGGCGGACCTTGATTACTGCATCCCCTCACCCCTGGGCCCTCATAGCCCTACCCCGGCCGAAAAATGCAAGGGTCTTCGTTTTATAAACGCCCATGTGTTTTGATAGGGCCATTGATAAAACGAAGACCGAAGATGGAAGACCCTGCATGCAGCAATGACAACCCCGAGGACGGTCGACCATGCTTTAACCCAGGGCGGACTTTATTACCGAGTTATAATCGATCGGGAATTATCGTCCGCTCTGAGCATAAAAAGCGGACCAAATTTCCCGGCGGACCTTGATTACTGCATCCCCTCACCCCTGGGCCCTCACAGCCCTACCCCGGCCGAAAAATGTCAGGGTCTTCGTTTTATAAACGCGGATGTGTTTTGATAGGGCCATTGAGGGAGGCGGGCCGAGATCTGGGAGACCCTGCCTTAGCCCGGCCCAGCCTCGGGACGGTCGGCCATGTGCTGCTTGGGCCAGACTTACCTTGCCGAGTTATAATCGATCTGGAATTATGGTCCGCTCTGGGCATAAAAAGGGGACCAAATTTTCCGGCGGACCTTGAATACTGCATCCCCTCACCCTTGGGCCCTCACAGCCCTACCCCAGCCGAAAAATGCCAGGGTCTTCGTTTTATAAACGCCCATGTGTTTTGATAGGGCCATTGAAAAAACGAAGACCGAAGATGGAAGACCCTGCATGCAGCAATGACAACCCCGAGGACGTTCGACCATGCTTTAACCCAGGGCGGACGTTATTATCGAGTTATAATCGATCGGGAATTATCGTCCGCTCTGGGTATAAAAAGCGGACCAAATTTCCCGGCGGACCTTGATTACTGCATCCCCTCACCCCTGGGCCCTCATGGCCCTACCCCGGCCGAAAAATGCCAGGGTCTTGGTTTTATAAACGCCCATGTGTTTTGATAGGGCCATTGATAGAACGAAGACCGAAGATGGAAGACCCTGCATGCAGCAATGACAACCTCGAGGACGGTCGACCATGTTTTAACCCAGGGCAGACTTTATTACCGAGTTATAATCGATCGGGAATTATCGTCCGCTCTGGGCATAAAAAGCCCGATTGACCCATACTTGTGCAGAACACCTCCACACACCTCCCTGCGCACACCTCAAAATTGCCACAATCGCGCATGTGCAGTGAGGTGGATGCGGGTCAATATATACTCTGTATACTACTACCCTGCATGTAGCAATGGCAACCCCGAGGACGTTTGACCATGCTTTAACCCAGGGCGGACGTTATTATCGAGTTATAATCGATCAGGAATTATCGTCCGCATTGGGCATAAAAAACGGACCAATTTTCCCGGCGGACCTTGATTACTGCATCCCCTCACCCCTGCACCCTCACAGCCCTACCCCGGCCGAAAAATGACAGGGTCTTCGTTTTACAAAAGCCGATGTGTTTTGATAGGGCCATTGATTAAACGAAGACCGAAGATGGAAGACCCTGCATGCAGCAATGACAACCCAGAGGACGTTCGACCATGCTTTAACCCAGGGCGGACTTTATTACCGAGTTATAATCGATCGGGAATTATCGTCCGCTCTGGGCATAAAAAGCGGACCAAATTTCTCGGCAGACCTTGATTACTGCATCCACTCACCCCTGGGCCCTCACGGCCCTACCCCGGCCGAAAAATGCCAGGGTTTTCGTTTTATAAACGCCCATGTGTTTTGATAGGGCCATTGATAAAACGAAGACCGAAGATGGAAGACCCTGCATGGAGCAATGACAACCCCGAGGACGTTCGGCCATGCTTTAACCCAGGGCGGTCTTTATTACCGAGTTATAATCGATCGGGAACTATCGTCCGCTTTGGGCATAAAAAGCGGACCAAATTTCCCGGCGGACCTTGATTACTGCATCCCCTCACCCCTGGGCCCTCACGGCCCTACCCCGGCCGAAAAATGCCAGGGTCTTCGTTTTATAAACGCCCATGCGTTTTGATAGGGCCATTGATAAAACGAAGACCGAAGATGGAAGACCCTGCATGCAGCAATGACAACCCCGAGGACGTTCGACCATGCTTTAACCCAGGGCGGTCTTTATTACCGAGTTATAATCGATCGGGAATTATCGTCCGGTTACTGCATCCCCTCACCCCTGGATCCTCGTAGCCTTACCCCGGCCGAAAAATGCCAGGGTCTTCGTTTTATAAACGCCCAGGTGTTTTGATAGGGCCATTGATAAAACGAAGACCGAAGATGGAAGACCCACTTGAGGGGCTCTTTTGGGGAAAGGTCTTCGTTTTTGGGTCTTCGGTCTTCGTTTTATAAACACCCCTGCACGGGAGGCCCTAGACAGGATGTTTAAAGATTCTAAGTAAAAGCCCTCAGTTCAAACTAGTTTTGGGCGATAGGCCTAATAAGAAATTATCCAGACAGCGATAAGCGCCAATATGCGGTGTTGTAAATTGCACTACAGGGCTCCTTCCTCATCCAGGGCTGAGAATATTAAGAAAAAGGGATTATTTACCAGGCATTAGAAGCTCAGGTGTGACCCGAAGATTAAGGAAAAAAATGTAATGCGTAGCGTCAAATGTGAATGTACCTTTTCATTTCACATAGAAACGTAACTTCATGATCGTATGTAAATTTTAGGTACCGTCTGTAATCTGTTCATTTGAGCTTGTTGTCTGCCATTTTCTTACACTTCGCCATCCATAAGATAGCTTGCGAATCCGAATCGTGTGTCGCCATTATTGCGGAACGATATCCGATACTAGTACTTCACCGTATGCTGTTAGGTCTTTATCCGGCGGAGAACGTACTCGAGAAATCTGATAAATTACAGGCTTTTCATACTACTACTGTAACATATATTGTCTAAGGTTACAAAAGATACAGATATGAATAACTTCCGTTTCATCTAATGTGTTGTAGATCTGTAAATTTGAACATGTAGGCCAGCACTAGAGGAACCCACACAAGGAACATTAAAATGAAAAGGCATTCACTCTAGCTTACATTTGCCTATTCCTACGAAGTAGGCTACAGATCGCAAATTGTCCGGTAACGAGTCAGTGAGTCAGTCCATCCGAATCCTTTCGTCGGCAAAATAAGGAGAACCGTTGACATTAGAACCTTGATTTTTGGCATGAACGTGCATTAGGGCATTGTTAACAGCAAGTTCTGAGCTGAAATAATTCTGATTAAAATTAGATTTATAATTAACACTTCAGTATATTGTTATAGATATATGTAAACTGTAGCCTTTAACGTGTATCCTATTTCACATGAAAACATTTCATCATTGACCACATCAGGCTTCAAATTCACGTCAAATTACCCACTGATGGTGAAATATCCTACATCAACCAATTAAGTCAGCCTGGTGCAATAACCCAGCAGAAGAAAGAAAGATGTGGTATCATCCTTCAGATTAGTCTGTGTGAGCAACAATGATAAAAGTTTACTGAGGGTGAAACAAAGCCATGACGGCTGTTTAAAGGGTCTTAATTTATTTTCTTTGGGCAGAATTTAACTAGATAAAGTAACTTTGATCATAATGCCAAGAAAACTGTGGTCCGTTTTGCTCCAGCGTTTTATCGCATTTAATGAGTATCAGTTACCACCACCGAGTCCTGTTCGGCTAAAAATACCCTGTCATTGATCCACATTCCACTGTATGCCACATGGCCCTATTACTGAGGTTAATCTTAACGTGCATCTGGGGCAATTTCACAATTGCCCGACAGCATAGGCCTACTGCATATACCCTCAAACAATCAGCGCTGTTTGCATAACTTAAATTGTTAAACCATATCATTGAAATAATATAGCAGAAAACATTGATGTGAGTTATGATATGTACACTATGACCAAAGACATGTTCATAATGGGCTAATCGGATAGTTTGGACAATCATTACTTTGCATCAGAGAGTGTGTGACTTGGATTCAAGGGTTAAGACTTTGGAGCGAAATACAATTTTGACAGCAAAAATATGACCCCGCCATTTGCTGATTAGAGCGATAAAACAGGGTAGGCTACATGTAAATGGACCCTTTTCAATGCAGTATTTCTTGGCATGGATGTGAAAATATGAGGACATACTTTGGGGTTTTTTGGTACCTCTTGAATATTGACTATATATCACACTTGGATATAATTTGAACAAAAAATTACATGTGTAAACAAAATATGTCTAAATTTTTCTTGTCATTTCAAGTCTTGATCCATTTTGATTCCTTGATTAGGGGATACAGAATCACTGCCACGGAGTGTGTTGGTGTGTCACAGCAATGCAATTCCGATTCACACAACGAAGCTGAGGTGGTTTAACATTTATCAATGGAGAAAATCACCGATCAATCACCATAGAATATAATGTGAAACAAGAAAACCGGAATAGTACATTCATCAGATTGCCGATACCCAAAATGTGTTGTCTCATATATCTAGATAACAACGTGATGTAGACGCTATTTATTCGTCTTTGTACCGGTTATGCTCAGGAGAATGACATAGAATCATTATTATCTTGTGCATAGAAGTAAACTACGGTAAGTTCCCTAAGTATTCGTGACCGGAAGTGAATATCGCAGTCGTGAAAAACTGACCACTTCCGAATACTTTGTGCAGGTCAGTTCAGGAAAACGGACGTTTTCGTAAATTTAGAGTCCCCATATTGACGGAGCTTCTCGACTTTGGGGCACACTGCGAACAGGCAGGTTAGCATGACGAGAAGAGCGGCATGTTATGTCCGTTTCACGAGTGTAGGAACGGGCTGCCATACCGTCCGGACGGCCCAGTTGGTAACAGTTCGTTTGGTTACTAGTCCCCAACTTCTAAAATGTCTATCAATAAAAAAACTGATTATTCGTACAACATTACATTGTTTGCTAATTGGAATGTTTTATCCACTGCTTTGTTGTGTTATCAATCGTGAATGCGTAACCCCCATATGTTCCCCAAAGTAATAATTGAATCAAGCCTTTGTGTCTATCTCCGCTTGCATGGGGCCTAACAAGGGGGCGTATGCACACTGCGTAACTGTACTCTGGAACAAATGTATTGCTTTGTTTCATTTCAGCAACAAAGTAATGAATGAAAATGAAATGAACAGAAAACTGTTATTTTCTTTTAGGCGGTCACTTCGTTAAATCATTGCAGTGAATATGACCAATAATTATATGTAAACCAGTCAGAATCTTTAATTTGTATATCGGATGATCGCAGGTTTGAAGTGAGACTAGCCAGTCTGTCACGGGTTATACAATCGGTCTGCATATGCAAACTGATCCAACACTCTGCCTTGTTGGCACATAATAAACGATTTGGGCTGAAACTGGCTCTAGCTAATTTGAATAATAATAGTTTTCTCTGGGCTCTGATGATTCGTGTAGTCTTAAATGTCTCCATTCCAGGCAGGATCAAAGCACTTCCTCTCTTGAACGCTCAGTAATTTTGGCCTTGTGCCAAAACCGGGCTGAATATTGGATACATTTACATATCAATGGACAAGTCCTGCATATGGGGTGAAAAAAAGGGGTTTATCTCTGCTTGGCATCACGAACTGCATGGGAATTTGCCAGCTAAAAGAGGTTCATATGGGGACGTTCTGAAGAGTAAAAGTCGCTGATAATCCCACCTGGCTCATTCTTTCAATCTTTCCATGGATGTCAGCAAATCATTCTATCACAGCTGTGTAAACACCAATATTTTCAAAACCCTTTAAGTAAACTGCGTATTAACCTCGAGTCCTCGCTATAATTGCTTTCAAATAACAGATGCATTCATTTTTATTGGGAATGGATATGGGAGCTATGCTAAGTCCCGTCATCGAATTTTGACGAGAAAAAAAAGGATGTTCACTTTCGTATATTTATTTTCTGACGCTGTCGTGGCGATTGGTTTCGTAAAACCCTCTGAAATATATTTAGGACTCTCTTCTTTAGGAAAAAACAAGCTGAAAATATTGTAAATAGGTTTGAAAGAGAGTAAAACGGCTATTGAGCGGTGCTTTATAGGAGATTGTTCATAACCGGGTTGGTATTTCATAATATCCCACGCCTCTGTCTAATTTGAACGCTCGAATAAGAACGTTCTTTTGCTGGGAGAAAAACAACGAGTACGGGTTCATTTTCTGACGCATTCTTTCAGTTTGAAGTGAAACCTTTTGACACGCTCTTGAACTCGTTGATGCGGATGTTTTCCCCATCCCACAACTACATAAGCCCACAATATTATTAATCTCGCGACCACATAAATGGGGGACTTTCGAATAGTTAGGACCGCGGTTTTTCACGAATGGGCCGTTTTCGATTACTTAGGGAACAGTGTCACGTGACCTGGCGAAAAATGCCCGTTTTCGAATTTACTTAGGGTCGCGAATACTTAGGGAACTTACCGTAATTCATTTGTCCTTTTTGGACATGGTAAATATAGTAAAGTAATTAAGTTCTTGCATGACAATATAACCTAAAAGGTTTTTATATATAAGCTGATGTAATACAAGTTATCTTGTACTATATAAAGAGTGCCCGTCTTGCATAACTCGGAATAGTACCTGGAGGCATCAAGGAACAATACAATGGATTCGATTTACAAGAATCACTCTATATATATTGTGACATCATAATGCAGCATAAATCACAAGTCCTATGATACATGTGAGAAATAACTGATTCAGAACATGTTTGTGTCATCTTTCGTACCCATCTTTGATCATTGCCAGCCCACACAGAATTACGAGTTGGAGGGGATTGGGTACATGTATCTAAACAGATAGATGGGTCACATTCCACTGATGGGCATGCACTCTCAGCTTGAGTTGCTTTTGGTAGTTGCTTTCCCTATGATTATATTTAAATATGGGGAAACTTTCTACATGGCTTGAAGTACAGTGGCTTGGGTAACAGTGGGTGTTTTCGTCGATGTTGTTGTTCTGATTATATATATATTCAAAAAATTTTCAAGAATATAATTATTTCCCACCTTTTCATACACCACAATGACAGTGCATGTCATAAAAATGCTTTCTATATGACCTACATCGATCTACATACCCCTCCTCTACTAGATCTCCATCTAAATTTAGAATTCTTGAGAGGGGTTTATTTCATTCGCTTACTTACATGTATTCGAGGGCATAGTGGTGTGCTGTCCAAACAGGGAAATAATGATACGGTTTGGGCTATGTGACGGGTTGGTTCACACCCACCGCCGCCCTTCCGCAGTCCCGCTCCCCTTAGTGATGCCAATAGAGACCTATAATTTATTAGACTTGTTCAAAGTCCCTGAACATTTAGTTTATTAGGGTCATAGTGAAAGTGACTTGTGAAACTGAATATACATGTTATCAGCTTCTGTAACACACAATATATGTACTTATATCAGTCAGTCCGAGGTTTACTTTTGTTAACGAGTCAGCAATCATGAAAACTGGAGAGGCTCTTCCAATGTTTAATTATTGGCTGTGGCAATGTGAAGGGCTAAGATTCGTAAGACTGAAACGAGCATTATTCCACACTCAAGCACTAGTCCAGGTCTGAAAATAATGATCGGGCATGGTAACATATGTACGGGTTACTGTGAAATTCAAGCCAGTGACAGGACTGGATATTGGCATTTTGATGCAATCCTCATCGTCATGTTGATGGGGGACCTACGACAGGTTGTTCATATTCTGACAGGTTGTTCATATTCTGGAGAAGACAACCATCTGGCAACCTGATCGACAGGTTACCACTCATTTCCAGCCCTGCCAGTTTGAGACTGTACAGGCATATTTATCTAGATGAGATGTGTGTAAGCTTACACCAGCTGTCTGTGAACAAGATCAAATCCATGTAGAATTTCTTTAGCAAGTCACAATTTTACTTTGCACTCCAGCTTAAAAATCTGGTTTAAAATAATTTCATTCTCTAAGAATATATTCTGAATTCTTTAACTTTCATTGAGTTTCAGCTGGCAAAATCATATGAGACATTTCCTTTCTCTGGAGTCCGAGTAGACACACTGTCCGTCCCTGAACCGTTATTTCGTGTATGATTTGAAGGGAACTTTTGCCCATGTTTGAGCACTTGTCGAACATTGACATTGATCCTAGCAGTTTCGATGTATCGTTCGAACATGGACCAGTCATCCAAAACCTGTTCAGTCCGTTCAGTTTTATGATGTTCAACAAGTCTTCTGCCACATTCAGCAGCTTCAGGCTGTTGGGTACGATCTTGTTCAGCCTGTTGAGTTTTGCCTTGTTCAGCCTGTTGAGTTTTGCCTTGTTCAGCCTGTTGGGTTTTGCCTTGTTCAGCCTGTTCCGTTATGATTTGTTCACTTGTTGGGCTTGAACAGCTATCTGAAGACAGTATTTTACTGCCCTCAGTGTTATTCGTATCACAATCATTGAACTTTTGAATATTCTGATATCTGATTATCCCTGTTTCTGTCATCTCATCATCATGAAAACCATGTGAGAATCGTTCTGGGTGAGCGGGAAGAATTCTGGGCACTGCGTGGTATGCTAGCCTGGTCTGATTCATCATCACGCAGATATCTCCACTCTTCAAGTACACAGCCACTGGTTTGACAGCCTTCGTCTCCCCACCAATCAGAAACACAGCAGTCTGGCCAAAACTACAAGAGACAAGAATACCAACTTAAAACATATCTAAACTTCCCAAAACATGCTATATGATGCAAAGCTTGAGCTATTCAGGAGCAACGTTGTGGAACTCCCTAGATCAAAATATCACAGTATCTCCCTCGAGCCCTTGGGATATTCAAGCCCAGAATGATGAATTCTCTAATCAGCATGCAGTAATATTGAGTAACATTTATATACATATAAATGCTCTTTTCTTGTTAAGATTTGTCTTGTATGTGTGTAATTATGGTAGTGTATTAATTTGCAATTGTCCTGTTGTTAGAGGGCCTCAGGGAAGAACAGTTTTTCAAGTGAGTATTTTTGTAAACCCTCAGAAAAAGTTATACTGTATATATATAAATTACAAACCCTTTCCAAGTAAATCAACACAGACTTCCTTTTGTTTACCTGAATGATATTAAGGGTGACTCATGGTCAAACTCGGAGTGATCTGTGTGAGGACAGAGGGCTGAATCCATGTTGTAATAATTCACAATGCCAGCTTCCGGGGAATAGCCATCAAACCCTATAGCAGCAGCTATATACTTGGCAATGTCCTTCAAGTCTTTGGGAAATGTGGAAACACTGTCCTCAAAATAGACCTGGAAGTTAAGAAAATATTTGCAATAATAAGCTTACACCTCAAATATACACACCTTAGTTCCCCGATGTACCGGAGTGGTATGGTACCATAGCGGTGACTACGTCCTTCACCGTAACGGTAACGTGGCGGTATCAGAGCAGTCCGTCAGTGGTTGTGTATCCACCACGGTACTGTTACAGTGATGACATAGTCACCGCTACGGTACCATACCTCTCTGGTCACAATGTTTTCACCGTTGGGGAATTTACGGGTGTACAAAGGTATACCGATTTTTACAAGAATCACAAGTTGACATGCAGCAATGGATTAAGGGTCGCATACAAGGTATATACAATATAATACGCACATGAAATCCCATGTATCAACACCATACGCATGTTGTCATATTGTAAAATATGAGATGTGTTTTGAAGATTTAACCCTTTGAACCCTAGAAGCCGGTTTAGCAGCCTATTGATATAATGTATATACCCGAGAGGCTGCTCTAGCGGCTTCTGATGTCAGAACCGACTTTTCAGCCAATCAGATAACGTTTTACGTCGTATCCGCTTCAAAGTTTTAGTTTGGTCCCCCAAGTCCAAAAGGGATGCTCTACCACTCGTAGAGTCCCCAGGGGGTGTGCAACGCTGTTTAAGTTGTGCATATGACAAAATTGTCGTTTGTGTCCCTATTTTAGCATGGAAATCAGGGTCAGGTGTTAACCCTAGTCCTGTCGGCCAGTCCTATAGCTGGTCGACTTCTGTGTGCCATGCTGTCAAGCAGAGCTGAATTGACTAAAAACCGGCGGCTGTCAAGCATGTCAAGTCGTTGGATTCGATAAATAAATTGAAGTAATGGATGGTATTTGATGGATGATACATCGTTTTGAACCACTGAACATACACTCAGAAAATATTTGGCATTGTAGAGCATCAAAAATATTTAGGACTCGTAATTTGGCAAAAATAATGGTCTGAAAACTCACGTGTGTAATTTTATCACGTCCTGATTGCTACCGATAGACGGTCTTTTTCTGCTTCATCTCGAATAAATAAACCGTCTAAAATCTTCTAGATGTCATGATACGTATTCCTGGTTACTCTTCGCATAATGAATATCGAAAATTTATTGAATCTTCCACGTAAACATGTCAATATCCCGTTGTTTACATGACGTTTGGCGAGCTCATCTCTTCGCCATTGAGTTCAAAAACGTTTCCTTCTCCCCTTGATTCCCGTCCAGTGCCAGGGTTAGATCCAGATATTTTAACCAGAGTCCTTATTTGAAATAACACTGCCCATATTTGAAAAAATGCAATTTCCAAGATGTCTTTCAAGAAGTCAGAAAGTCCATAATTTGCCATACATATGATGAAAAATTTGTCCATTGGGATTTTTTGGGTGTATTCTTGCAACACTTAATGTCAGTTTACATTTCACTTCACTTTCTGGCTGTTTCAAGTATGTATTCTGAAATAAAATCATTTGATTTTATGCAAAAATCAGTGGGACCCTAGATCTAAGCCTGAGTGCGCACACGCACTGACCGATATAAACAGTTCGGCCAATCAGGAAGTCGGGTTTACATCAGGTGATCAGTATTTTCGCGGGAGGTCGTTACAGATTCGCAGTGAATGGCATTTTTATCCAATAAAATCGACGTATTTCTACTTTTTGCCAGGACTAACCTCTGAGAAAATGAAAGCAGGGTTATTGCCCTTCAATTTGATGCCCGGAACATGGATATTTACGATCTGGTTTTTATTGCAGAGCCTTGTCAACAAGGTGCATTTTCACACGTTTTGACAAACATTTCGGAAGAAACGGCACTCTGTTTCACACTTGTAGACTATCTTCACACAATCAGATGTCTTTTTTAGTAAATAAACACCAAACTTGCATGAAATATTTCGTGAAATAATATGTTTTAAATGGTGTGAGCCGTGTCTGGTTCGATTTTTCCCACACGCGGCTCCAAATTGTTTTGAAAGTGGACCAACTTGCAATGGTCACACTGAACGTATATATCCTTAGTCGACACTGGGAACATGACAGTCTGCCAACGGATATATCCGGAGTCGACAGGACAAGGGTTAATAGACATGGAAACTCTCGGGTTCAAAGGGTTAAACTCATCTATATTTATGAGAATTGCATCTACCATCAAGCCCATAACATCACACAACCAGTCAAAAAGTTCATAATATGACCAAGAGATGTGCCCTCAACATATACATTCTTATTATCTCACAAGCAAATTTGTGTTCAATATCGGGATTGAGATTGGTAAAAGGTCGGGCTGTATAAACCCAGGATTACACCCCGAGTGATGTCTTGCTATTCAGGGTATATAAAAAAACAACTCCGGTGCGATTAGAAATGGCACTCTTACTTCGAAAGTTCAGCTCACCATATGTCAGTATTTTTGGAATACCTTTCGCCCACCCGTCAAAATTTAATGGAATAAAGTCATAGCGCATCATTTTCACTGAAGTGTCAGACATGTCAGACGTTCTAAATTATATACCTTTTCATTATTTTTATTATAAAATGAAAAGGCTTCAGGGATAATAAATTCATTATTCAGGTTTTCCCTCCAGGTGTACGAAAAGTTATGACCATTCCTGAAACTCATGCACCCTTCAGCTGACGCCTCAGGGTGTATGAGTTTCAGGGCGGTCGTAACTTCAGTTTCCATAGGTCCGGAGGAAAACCTGAATAACTAATAATATCCACACAATATGCACAGGAGATCTGTTTACATCATACAAACCAGATGTGCTGATGCCATATACAAATGAGATGTTAAGTTCACTGAAGAACCTACCCGGTTATTCCACTCATAATGATAGCCGAGAGTCACCCATCGTAGGCGAGATAACAAGGTTCCTTTCTTGCTGGTATCAGAGCTGAAATTAGTAACCATCTGCATAATTGTACAGATCAGTTCATGCACAATAGGGGACTTGTACAATACAAACTATCCAATCAGTGACTGTGATTGCCACTTCCTGTTTGACGATTTTGGCTCAGTTAGCCAATCAACTGACAGAACTAGCACTTCCTGTTTATCATATGGTCCTATTTTGCAAGCCTCCCATTTCATCCATTGTCAACAATATTCGTGTCCGATTTCCAAAATAACTGTCGCGACAAGCAGTTGGTCAAATTCTCTTAATATGTCATGTTCTATTTGAAGCCCAAAAGAAATCACAGATTAGGCCAGTACGTCACATCAGAAATTTCCTCTAAGAAATTCATCAAACGAAGAAATTTTAATATTGCTCTTACCTTTCAGCAGGCTTCTGTTGACTTTTTTCCCAAATATGATCATTCTCTGTCAAGGTCACATGAATGTCAAGGTTTGTCACATTGGGTTTGTTAGGGTAGTCTTGTAAACACCTTCTCACCCAATATCTCTGATGACCTCTCACAAATGGGTTCACAATGAACAGAAAACCTACAAGTTATATGAGAAAATAAGTTAATACATTGTAGCACAAGATAGTGTGACTGACAGACTTACGTATACACGTACAAACCTTGATATCCCTGTCTGCTCTATCTTGTCTATTGGTAATGTGAGGCAAGCCGCATACCTGTGATAATATAACAACAGTGAAATTGCCACAATTGACCAAAAGCAGCAAGCAGCGTTTCCACAGTACACAGAAAATAGATACTCCTTACTTGTTTATGACTTTTCAAGACAAAATTTGACCATTTTTCGTGACTTCTATCGTCGACTCGTATGAAATAGTCGAAAAAATATTTGGAATCAATTCAACCGATGGCCGACAAAAATTTGTGACAAACATTTTGATGTTTTGCTTGTGTACTTGAAAACATGTCATGTCGGGAGAAGGAATAGAGGGAGAAAATTCAGGACTTCATGACTTTTGCTTAAAAAAGGTTTAAATCTTGACCTTTTCCATGACTAAATGTATTCATGATTTGAACATTTAGTCATGACTATTCAGCATTTAATGACTGTGGCAACCCTCCGGGTTCATACACATACAAAAGGAAAATTCCTTTTCCAGGTCAATAATTTCAATTTTCCAGGAGTCTTCAGTACAATACCTTGCAACAATGATAAGCAAATTAACAAAACTCAGGAACAAGTTTTGGCACAGTAATGCATGGCATCAGGTAGCTGGTTCTCCCAGAAGACAAAAATGTAG
Organism: Hanleya hanleyi; assembly: GCA_036873755.1. NCBI lineage: Eukaryota > Metazoa > Mollusca > Polyplacophora > Lepidopleurida > Hanleyidae > Hanleya > Hanleya hanleyi. The sequence goes on along the minus strand of JAVTVY010041976.1, from coordinate 4,341 downwards.
TTTTTACAAGAGTGCGCAGGAGTTTAACTTTTATTTTTAAGCATTTTTCAGGATAGCAATCAAATTCCAGGAGTTTTAACCTTTGGACCCTAGAAGCCGCTTTAGCGGACTATTCATATAATGTATACCCGAGAGGCTGCTTTAGCGGCTTCTGACGTCAGAACTTACTATTCAGCCAATCAGATAACGTTTTAAGTCGTATCCGCTCCACACTTTTAGTTTGGTCGCCCAAGTCCAAAAGGGATTCTCCGCCACTCATACGGTAGAGTCCCCAGGGGGTGAGCAAAGCTGTTTAGATTACGCATATGTGACCAAATTGTCGTTTATATCCCTATATTAGCGTGGAGATCAGGGTCAGGTGTTAATAGACATGGAAATTCTCGGGTTCAAGGGGTTAAGGACTTTCCAGGAGGTGTATGCACCCTGAGCACATCTATTCCAATATACTAAGCTTTCCCTGAATGAAGGGTAACAATGGTCTTGTCCATTGATCGACCTTTCAACTCCAAAATCTTTGCATCCCTGTGATTCTTCAAATGAGCACAAAACCTGCACGAGTAATCAGACTGTTCAGACACGAGATATAAATATTAACCATTTCCCAGTTTGGAATTCTGAAGAACTTGACGATATTGCATGGACCTTAAATTAAAATGAATATGATTTCCACTCAGCCAGGAAACCAACACATATCTCATGCTTTGTAAAGGTGTGCCAGCACGATTTCTAATAACCTTGACCTTTCATGTAAATATCAATTCCTTTGTGCTGAAGGTCATGCGTTACTGGTGCATGGCTATGAAAGCAGAAGTTACAGTAACATGTTAACCAAATCCTAGTTTGAGCTCCCGTGATCTACATCTCTGACCCTTGGCAGAGACTGATATTTGAGGGGTGTGAGCACCCTCACTCTATATCACTCCCCTAATCAGATATTGAGATTGCACATATAGCTCTCTTTGAAGACGAAAATGCAATCACTCCCCTCATCTCTCAAATCACTTTTCTACAAACTATCCAGATAGATTACTTCACTGATTCTGTTTTTTTCCCAAATATCAAAGTGTCTTCTAAGAGTTTTGTGCTTCAGTTTGTGTGAACTTAATTAGCCAAGTTTTCATGTCTTCTTTTGTTCTTACACTATGCCATGCTTCCTCCAGCTTTACATGTACAATCCGGGACCACAAGGCTCCGTGGGGCGTACGGTTCTATCCAGCAATAAAACAACCCCTTCCCACTCTCTGTCCACTACATCTTTAGAGTTCGGCAAACAGTTCGATAGCCGTGGAAAACTGGTTTGTCTGCAATCAGTCTGCAAACATCAATGGCCGATTGAATTTTCACCAGTACTGCCATTCTCTCCATACAGGTCATGTGAACGGTTCGCTGCAATACATGCTGATCACATGACAAGAACAAATAGTATGGCAGTAAACAGGACTCTGAGAAATTCAATCAGCTGTTGATGTTTGAAGACTCAGCCCACACAATTCGGAAAACTCACCTCGGCAAAAATTATGTCATATTAAAATAATTTCTATTTAACTCCATGTTAAATAGTGCTGAGGGGAACTGATTATGCCACGGCATTTACCTTGGCAATTTCTGATTGCTGAGGTGAATTGTGTGGGCTGAGACTGCATGTTTGCAGACACATTAGCTCCTCGCGGTGAAAAAAATATTTGCCGAACTAAATAAAAGTAGTGGAAAGAGAGTGAAGAGGGGTTGTTTTATTGCCGGACAGAGCCGTACTACCCATGGAGCCTTGTGGTCCCGGACTGTACATGTAAATTCAATAAGAGGAAGCATGGCATAGTGTAGGAACGAACGAAGACATGAAAACTTGACTAGTGTGACCTCACCTGGATTAGCTCTAAGTTTATATGCCTTCCAGTTCTTCACATCTTTCAGAGTTCCTGGCTTTTGTAAATGATCATTTGGAACTTTCAAGTTGAACACTTCAATGTGGTCCTGCAAATTAGAAATACAGATGTCAAGCACAGACACAACAAATCAAATAGTATATTCTCACTACATAAGATGAGTTAGACTTCTTTACTGATATCAATTTCTGAAGATAGGCTCTCATCATATATCTTCCTATATTAAACAATATATCTGGGGTACCCTATTTCTTCTAATTTTTTAACAGCATTTTTAAACTTCGAAGCATTTTAAATGAGGAAATAAGGATATTCTCAGTCGCTAATTTTGCACAAACAGACTACGTTTCGCGTAAATACCATAGATTTTCCGATTCCCTACAGTAATAACAACTCGCTCACATTTTTGGGTCATCTTTGCAGCCCACACAATTCACCTCGGCAATCAGCAATTGCCAAGGTAAATGCCATGGCATTATCAGTTCACCTCAGCAATATTTAACATGGTGTTAAATATGAATTACTTTAATATGATATTATTTTTGCCAAGATGAGTTTTCTGAATTGTGTGGGCTGTCTTTGGGAATGCAGAAGTTAGCACACAATGAGAAAATACAACATACGTAGATAGCGAAATGACAGCCTATTTTCAAAGTTCCATGGTTCAGCACAAATCAGTCATGCAGCCATGATTCAAATATTGTCATAATCGAAATTATTTAAAATAAATAAACATGACATATGTCATTATGTGCATAATTTTCACTTTGTCATTTTAATGTATGTAGACTGCACATGATGACACTATTACTTCCCTCCATTTCAAAATTAGCAGAAAGAAGTCGCAGGACCAGATGGCTGCATCGCCCATTGAACATCGAAGCGATGCAGCCCGACGGACTGGGTGGCTATTCAAAACACAAAAGCTCAGCGGGGGTGAGCACTGGCCAGTCAGTCATGGCTCATAGAACTGTGTCTTCTATAAATTCTACTTCAGTCCATGCTTTAACTTGGGACTGACTATGGAGATACATACTCTTTATCAAATCATAAATATGCCCAGAAATGGCATTAAGCTGAAGCTTAAAAAATAAGGCCTTGTGCTAAACTGAATCAAAGGCATTGTTTAGGTCTACAAAGCAGGAAAATCATTTATTTTTCTTTTTAGTATACTTATCAACATGTGTTTTAGTATATATGATCTGATCCTTGATCCGAGTGTCGCACTTGACACTGATAATGCTATGTATAAACTGTTAACTCTCTGTACTAAAACTCTACTGTATTGACTCTCTGTACGATGTTCTTGACCCATGTTTAAATCCTATTTGTGAAGGGTTAATCAGTCAACTGTCCAGAAAATCAATTACTCTCAAATTAAGAATAGTAAAGAACAGCTTACTAAACTATTCAGAGTATAATTCCTCTGTAGTTGTTCGTATCAAAAGGGTTGCCCCTATGGCAACAATAGTACCTAGTTCAACAAGCTGAACCCTACTGACATTTAATTTTGTGATATTGATTATGTAGGGTTCAGCCGTTGAATCGAAATTTCCTATCGCAAAATTTTCGCCTCCCGACCTTGGTAACTGCGGGTGGATTTGCGCTCATAAAAATCGATAATACCTACCGCTTTGTGCTCGTTTGGATAGAATACGTATTTGCCTACTTCCCTGGCCATTTATTTTCTCTGTCCAGCTCCTTTCATTTCCATAAACAGCAAAAGAAAAAAATATCATCGCGGACGATCTTCCAAAAACGAAATCCGCTGCCATTTTGAAATGTCACTATGGTGGCACGAGACTAATTTGTAAATTCGGGATTGTAGACATGAAGGTCAGAAACGGCTCATTGATAAGGCTGTCACATTATCTACATTTTAATGTAAAATTGTAACTATCGATATCAAGCATAATGGAAGGCACATACTGAGAAAGGTAATTTACTAAAACCAGAATGCCATAGTGCTTCCTCAGTGCAGAGTTTTAGAACTCAATATATGAAAAATCAAACATTTATAAACAATGTTTCTATTTGTTACCAAATTAAACCTGTTTCAATTATGCCATTCAATCTCCGTCAGGAAGATGATACAACGTAGAAAACGGAAGTTAAAAACTAAAAGTTAGCTCCCCTAGCGGAGAGTTGTCCGCCCCTAGGAGAGCTCTCCCATCTAATTCCAGCTGGATTACTATATAGGCTCTGCTCAAGCCATACTCGCCCTCTATTCTCATCATAATTACCGAGACCTGTAGTGTTTAAGGCCGGCATGAGGGGACGGAGGGAGGGACAATCAAATTGAAACAGGTTTGATTTGGTAACAAATAGAAACATTGTTTATAAATGTTTGATATTTGTAGCCCAAATCGTAAACCTGTTTCATTTATGCCACAGTACCAACATATGGAGGCGGGAATCTCGGCCTTGTGGTAACTCCCATAGCAGACTAGTAATCGCT
>JAVTVY010041975.1:0-18133 GCA_036873755.1 Hanleya hanleyi | reverse complement strand
CGAAAATAGGGGATTTTCAGCCTGTGAATGAAAGGTATGGTTGTTGGTGTTCAGTCAGTTTTTTTATCACTAGATATCTTACTGCATCGACACCAAATCTCTGGTTATTACTATTAGTTTAATAACTTAGCAAAGATTTTACACATTTTGTGGCCTTGTTCCAGTTGATCTGCGTGGGCAGCAATCCATTACATATCTATAGTATCATGGAAAAACATTATGACGAAACATGAAGATTTGATGGATTAAACTGTTCATAACGAACATTTGGGAACTTCCCTCTTGTCGGAAATATCATTGATCCAATTATCTCTCAATTCCCTTTCACTTCATGAAGGGCCTGATGAAGTTACGCTGAGAAAAGATGAAATTCACCGAAGTTACGCAGTTACGCTGACCAAAAATAAATGGTTCATCACCGAAGTTACGCAGTTACTCTGTCCAAAAGAGAGGTCTATAGATAGAGTTAAGCAGTTACGCTATCGACAAAAGAGAGGGCTATAGCTGGATCTTACGCAGTTATGCTGAAAAAAGACAAAGGGTCTGACAGAGTTACGCAGTTACGCTGAGAAAAAGGAAAATTCGCACTTACCCGTTCAGGAAAAGAGAGGTCTATAGCTTGAGTTACCGTACCCAGTTACGCTGCAGAGAAAGAGTGTGACGAAGTTACACTGAGCAAAAATGATGGTCCATCGACGAAGTTACGCAGTTACACTGTCAAAAAGAGAGGTTTATAGCTGGAGTTACGCAGCTACTCTGAGAAAAAGAGAAAAGGTCTGACGGAGTTACACTGAGCAAAACTAAACGACCCATCACCGAAGTTACGCTGCCGAAAGATAGGTGTATATAGTTCGTCAGTAGAGTTACGCAGTTACACTCACAAAAAGAGAAATTCTCTGACAAAGTAACACATTATTTTTGAGTATTATAAAAAATAGTGGGTATATGACTGTAGATGCATAGTCTCATAAAGACACAAAATACCTCGAGTGTTACTACATACCCAAGAATAGAATACAATTATACGATTGAGCTGAAATCCATATCAGTCTTGCCTTCTCCATGTAAATGCATGCACCTGCTGTTTCGTTACTCCTTACATGAAAGAATGACCTAAGTTACGCAAGGCTAATCTTCCCTAACTGGTACCGTTGTCGCGTGAAACGTGGGTCTATGAGTTTTTTTTTCTCGATTTATTTAGTTCTTTGTACTGTACATATATCTATAATACTATTCTCGGGACATACATTTATGTGAAAATGTATACCCTATCCGTATGTATTTATTTTTTAAAAACTTATTCTCTTTTCTGTGCATTTAGTCTTTAGTACCGGTATATAGAATATACCTTTTGTTTACGGAACTTGTAAATGTGCTTTCTGGGCCTCTCGGTCATCCTTGGAAATAAATACATAGAAAAATACGGGATGTAGCTTTAGTGTGGAGGAGCCAAAACAATGATCGTTCACAAACAGGATCAACCTCATACATATATTGTATATCACACAATAAAGCACACAAACTATACATTGCTGATGTTTACCCAATTTCACACAATTGTCAGTCCCGGTACTCCAAGTTTAAAGTCTATCGATTTCTTGATACATTATCTATCAGCTCTAGAGATAGAAATGCAAGAGAGTTGCTCCTTTCCCGAATCGCTAGCTTTAGTGATCTGTGATTCCGCGAAAGACGACCGAATAAACGAAGACAAATGTCAATTCATCCTCCATAGTAAATTTGACATCAATTTTTAACCATGTGAACTTGATTTTACCTTACGCTACACGGTCACGCCTATCGGTTCCCAGATTATATCTTTGTTTGCTGTTCATGGAGCATTAAGGGTGATAGCAGCCCATTCCAAAACGACCAGTTTGGGTAAAATCACTGAAATCATTTTCTGAAGATGATTAAGTCACGTCCCTGTTATATTTTCAAGGCGTGCAGAACTAGTGCCAGATTGTATGCAGGTGAATCACTGATGTTGATACATCTATATATGTAATATGTTCAATTACAGAATCTCGCTTCCTCAACTTGTGCGAAGATGTCTGGACCGACAGTAGTGGTACCGTTCATCTGGCGTATTTCAAGTCTCCTGCTGATGACCGTAAACAGGACTGTAAATGTGTTATAACAGGAGATAGTTATCTTCTGACCGCAGTATATGTGTCTGTTCCCAAAGTGCGAGAGGATTGTCCTTCCTCGTCACTACTTATCCAGGGAGAGAATACCATTGCGAATTACAGCACATCGACCAGTTGTGGTATTACTTTGGTGAATGAAATATTAGTGCCAGGAGTAGAAAGGATCCAGCTCGAGTACCGTCATAATTATGATCGTTATAATTCTGTCTCAATTTGGTTTAAACTTGAATCAACAAATCTCGGTAAATACAATTTGTTAACTGCTTGTCCTTTCCTCCCCACCCTGTTTGCGACTATTATATCCTAACTTTTATATTTTCATAACAGATATCTCGGGTGACTTGGTATTTATTTATTTTAAATTTAAACAGTAACTTCCTTCATGCAAACATACACTTGCCAGGTATACATTAAAGAAGGAATGTAAATGAAATTTTTGAAAATATATTATTAACAGGAATCATGTTCGATTTCATCTTTCTACAGGGGTTAATTCAAAAATAAACATTTTCTGTGGACTGAATGCAAGCCGGAGTACCTCCAGTCAAACTCCTAGCCTCTCAATAAGCAACGCAGGAATTGTAACAACAACAACAACTGCAGCAACAACAACACAGAGTTCAGCACTGCCAAACAACTATTTCCGTACAATTCCAGACATTGGAGGTAATCTCCTCAGTACTCCATCCACAGATGAGACGTCACCCACAACTGATGGTAAGATGTCAACATTTAAAAAACTTCGACAAATACTATCAAGCTTGCTGACTAGAAGTTGACTCAACATATTTGAATTAATCAATTCTGATAACTGTAATAAACAGGTTAAGAGAATTTAAACTTGACTTGCAAGGCCGTGCAATTCTTAGAAATTCTATAAGCAGAGAAAGGAAGATTGTTTTTAATACAAGTACTATGGTTAAACAGGTTTAGGACGACAACTTTTCAAAAAGTTGGAAGATTTTATCAATGTTATGGACAATTTGAAAGGAACATTTCATGCAACGACACTCGATTAAAGAGAAGAAGTTGTTGTCCAAAACATGTGTTTCTAGTTTAGTTTCCAGTTTCAAAAATACCAATCGAAAGGAAATGTATTTGAGTGCCAAATACACTGTAGTACGTAGACTGCCTTAGGTGTTTAAAGACACGTGATTTCTAGACACGTATTGGATTAGGTTACCACCTCCCCTCTCCCCATTCCAGTTACCCATTGCAAGTAAACCAATAATACACATGCTTCAGCAATTACACCCAAATACACTTACAACGAATGACTATATGCAGATACAAATACGAACAACTTATTTAAATTTATAAACTGTAAAGTAATATTTTTCTAAAATCACCACAAATCTGTCTTTGTTAGACAAGCGAATAGAGATTACGTTATTATAGTTAAATGGTTGTCCCCACCATATTGTATCTAATCACAAGTGTCAAATATTTGTCATAACAAAATGTATTGTATTGATTCATTCAACATATGCAGTCGCAGTGATAGCAGGTTCTGTGACAGGAGGAGTACTGTTTCTTATCATCATTATAGTTTGCATAGCCATAATATACAGGTGAGTGCTTGAGGGGCTGAGGAAGCGGGATTCGTCCATTCATGTGTTTCTCTTACAGATTCCAGACAAAAAAGGAAGATTTTTCAAAATATGATAATTGGTCACAAGGTATCACTTGTATCAAGGTATCATAGTATCATCATCTGACGACGATACAGCTCACCAATCCCCAGTGTACGAGTTGTCACAGCGAAACAGCTCACCAATTACCAATATACGAGTTGTCAGAGCATTTCCACCATAGCTCTCTAGAATTGTATCTAATACCGCTTATGCCGGTGCTAGGGGCCGTGTGGTCATGTGATTCAAGTTGCCACATGAACAGGTACAATAAAAGCGTACCGGAGATACAACACATATCACGAATCGTTAGATTCTTGGTATGTGCTTTAGAATAGGTTAACCAGAAGACTATACTGTGAAGTCATGTGGCTCTGTCAGTATGTCGGCACCTCTTCCCACTTCCCTTATATGTGTTGTAATTTGGGAGGACCTGCATATGATATATACACATTTCGCCCAATAACATTTTCTAGATTCCTTGTAAAGTGTAACGATATCAATCAAAGTCACAAAACATTTTTTGCCCAAACTACGTCGACAAGGAGATACCATCAAGCGCCTTTAGTTAATGTTTTCTAAATTCGGTGATAAATATCGCTGATAGCAAATTGCAAACGTATAGTCGTCAAGATCTTGGGTGCTACGTTTCATTAATGTGTCTAATTTCGCTTTAATATCCAGTAGTAGTCGCATGAACATCGTTTAACTAAGATCTCCAAGGTGTTCGTTTGTACAGTCACAATCAAAGCGTGACAGTGATAGAAATACTGTACATAACGACTTGGAATATTATTTCAATTATCGAATACTGATCAGTGATACGGATTTGACCAAACGAAGTTCATTATATCTTGCTGGCATCACCGAAAAGCTGTTAATCACCTCTCTCTTGCAGTTATTTATATATCTTTAGCTATACCTATTTCGAGTTAAGTGCTTGTCATGTTTTATGAAATTTAGGTATTTCGATCATAGACGCGGGAATTCTTCAAGAACGACGACTCGCTACTGAGTGTCGGATTTTACGCTAGTATGAATCATTAGTAAATAGCAGATTTTATTGTACTTCCATTCTACAATTTTCATGCTCTACGTTTGCTTTGAAAACACTGATAAAAGGGGTGAAGAGGTTTTACTGTTAGGGGTCACGTCCAATCGATCGAGACGGCTTCTCGATAAACGAGTAAAACCGATAAATATCTCGTCTCGAAGGGTCCCGGTTCATCTCTATCGATTGTTGTCCCGGTTTGCTCCCGGTTTTCTCTCGAAGCAGAATACCATCTCGATCCACCTCGAAATAACTCTACATGCTTCGAGAATGGAATCAAGATGCCGTCAAATGAAAGTTTGAACCATTCGGAAGGCGTAGGTTCCTTATAGATGTACTCTGTGGCAGTGAGACTAATCTGGGCGTGTATATATGCATTTAAACACGGATAATGAATTAAATTGAACATGAATCATTTGCTATTATTTTGTTATTTCGTCTAGAGATCTGTAGTCGCATACTTGCTTTAATTTGACAGCGCAATTTCTCTGCACGTCATGAATGGAAAGAAAGAAATTTCACCCATTGGAAATGTATAAACTAGCTGGCTCAGTTATATAGAATTTGAATCACTGTATGAGATACGTTGAGGAACTCCGAACTGAAATAAATCCTGCAAGCCTTAGAATAAATTCCATATGTTTCTCTGAAAATGTATCAGGAAAGAGGATCGTAATCGTTTAGAGATATCCTCTGTATTCATAAATAAAGTAGATATGAAAGATTTCGAACAAACAACACGCGGTATCGTTTGTATTAAAATTAAATGTATGCGTTGGTCTAAAGCGCGATTGTTTTCTGATTTGGGTGGAAATTACTTTCTTTATTTGGTTAATTCCTAGACACATGATATCAAGAATTAAACAATAGAACTTGAGAAGTTGAGTATATTATCAAGCGCCGCCAACAGTGCTGTTTCAGCCTTTTTTTCTTTCAAAGAAATTAACCCTTCTCACTTCGCTGTTGTTTCAAGCCGACGGTTTTTCACAGACCGACTGTGGCGTGGATTAGTTCCGATTGTCAGCATTTTCGCTAACCATTTCCGGGCGGGCCTATGTCATGAATAAACTTTGTTCATACAGTCTCCTTAAATGCACAAGACTGTAATTCTCAGTAAAATGAAATCTGCAATAAATAATACCAAATTATAAAACAAATTACACATCGAGGTTAATACTCCGGTCAAGCAAGTAACATAGCTTTCATTTTTCAGTTGAAACGATCCAAGTTTGGTCCAAAACACTTTATATTACAATAATTAACGTATGCTTCCATACCACTATTATTCAGATAATATCCCGTTGATGTGTCATTTATTCCGCGACAGATACCAGTCAGATACACAATCAATTATCGATATGAAGGACGATCATTCGATTATATATTCATAATTTATTTATAACAGGAAACATCCTGACATAGATATACCGAATAATCGATGAATAACATGAACACCTTTATCCGCGAGTATAGTTAACAATGGTTGATCGAACAGTTGTCCATTGCAATTATTCACATGGCGAGGAGGCCAGACAAGGAAATGGAATCTATAATACAACGCTTTTCTGTCCGGATCGCTATATAGAACCACACGAACTGTGCTCTTCGTGCGATAAACACGGTCTCTCTCCACATTTCGTGTAACATACAGACTCGCATGCCCATAAAGGGAAGCATTTAATTGTATGGTTGTTGTGTTTTACTACCCACAATCTCGTGAAGCATAGGTACTTTCCAGGGTTAGCTATCAATGTCAGCGTTACCGTATGTGCATTTTACCAAGATGTCCCTGAAATGGACAAGAGCAGAATACTTTTATATAAATTCTTTATTACAATAGAATGAACATTCGAAATCCTTTGTCATTCTATAAGTAATATGCTAATGTTGAAAGTTAATCTCAGTCATCTTCAGGGATAAATTATAATTTAATTATATTCCTACATTGTGAAACACCCTGCCAGAAAATACTGGCTCGGGTGAGAATCGAACTCACGACTTAGGGGATACCGTGAAAGTTAATGTTGTAAGAATTGTAATAACTTGGTGATGTGCGGTGGCATTATATCTCCACTAATGGTCCATGGGGTCCTTCAGGTTTGAATGTGTGTTTAAATGACTCGATTTAAACCCTTTGTTCACAAAATAGCTCATGCTGCGGATTTCAATTTCATGTCATAACTATAATCATAAGGCAGTCGAGCTAGAACGTTCAAATATTGTGTACATATACATTATCTTGGTGTGACATTAAAAACAATAGTTTTTAGAACATTTTATTTCACGATTTCAACAGCACCACGTATAGGTCAAAATTCCGTCTTGTCGTACCATCTCCTATGGATACAACGCTGTACATATGTGGAGCAAAATAAGCGTGCCTCATTCGTTTCTTCGTTTAATTTCTATTAATTATATTTAAGTTATATTTGTTTTTAATTGAAGGGGTCGCGTTTTTCGGATTTTCGGAACTGCCCGAAAATCAATTGCAGGACGAAATGAAAAAAAAAATATGTGCTGCATATTTATCCGGATTATAAGGCGGATTGGTTAAAGAAATAAATAATTCAGTACACTTTTTTTTGCATGATCACATGTATTCTGCGAGAAGGAGGGGTAAAAAATCATTGAAATATTGTGTATACACAGATCAACTATCACGCATTGATTACATAGGAGATAAAGCATTAAAAATCACTACATTTCAACAATCGAAAGCCTTTTTGACCTTAAACACGTACATGCATCGATTAACATAATGTAAATTAAATTCATCTATGTAAATGCCTTAGACATGTACATTTAAGACTGTTACTTATTTAGCCTTTGATTTGTATAGCGCTTTTTCAACTCAAAATCAGGCGGGCCAAACAATGAAAATATGCATGATAACGTTTCCACCGGCCGTTGATGGTCACTAAATATATAGAGAACTGATCTAGATTCAGCTGACATCTCTTAAATTATTGCTCATTTTATTCACAACAGGAGAAAAGGGGCCATAAAGAAGACTGGCGATGTCAGTTATAGAACGAATGGACCTAATTCACAGGCAGAGAACACTATATCTCATGGAAATGAAGACAAAACCTCTTGGTCAAATTATGAGGATATCATGGAAGAAGGGACTACGTCTGTCAGATTGAACACGAACAGCGTCGGTGAGAGGGATAACTATGGTCCCGTTGACAATGCCTCAGAAAGGATGCGATATGGCAGGGTAGAAGAGCCAGACGCTGATATCCATCAGTATGAGACACTGTCCAGTTTGACCTCAGCTAACACTATTAACACGAATACTTTACCACTGTACCTGACACCGAGGTCTACACCACCTTATTTAACGCCAAGATCTACACCACCTTATTTAACGCCAAGATCTACACCACCTTATTTAACGCCAAGATCTACACCACCTTATTTAACGCCGAAGTCTATGCCAGTTTACATAACGGAGAAGCCTACACCATAAATCGTCGACTCTTTTCTTCTGTAAACTCTATCGTTTCTTCTGTGTACGCCAGAAAACTCGAACATTTGTATTGATTACATGTACCATCAATTTTGTATATATTGACATATGCTCATGAAATCCTTCGTGATATAATTACACTGCATCCATGGTGTCTAAGTATCCCTGTTATTATTGGTTTCCCTGTCATTTTATCAAACAAATGTGTTCATTATTCCTGTCGATAAGATATATAAAGTTTAGGGGTTCAGCATGACGATTATTTCACAAAAGCTATGGTGCAATGACGGCCTTCTTCGATTTCCAAGACGTAGCTGGTATTCTTCAAATTTCTCATTTGGGATTGGCATCTGTGGCTCCATTACATTATTTTTATATATGATAATCCGTCTATGCCTCCACTAAACTATTTCTATACATGTATATGATAATAGATAATATTGCGAATACATGATATACACTCTTCTCTCTTGATGCACTATTACAAACTCAATTTTGCAGTTCATCCGTAGCGTCTTGAAGGGACGGTTATATGCCCATCCACATCTTGTGAATATATCTTACAATCAGGGAAATAGAAACACATGGTAAGATATAGTTAACCTTATTACAGCAAAGGCAAACTACACTTCTGATGTGAACTCACGTCCCCTGGAATAAAAGAGACGCCTAATACATACGATGGAATGATCGAATTACAAGCGTCTGGTCCGTCATTCATAATTCAACCGTCGTCCATTAGAGAATATCCGCGTCCATAATCCAAAGACCTATTCCATATTCTATATGACAGTATTAGCACCAAATTAAAAAACAAATCATAGTATACACAAACATAGGCTTGTTTCCAGCAAGAGAGAAGCGGTCAACAGTTTTCAATGATGCCGGCAAGACATCATGATGTTCCAAAAATATCAAATCCGTATCGCTGATCAGTATTCTTAATCCATAATATTCGTTGTAAAGTCGTCATCTAAAGAATGATGTATCTCAGTCACGCTTTGGTTGTGACTGTTCATATGAGTACCATGAGGATCTTGAAGTACATGGGTTCATACGGCTTCTAGCCCCGGGTTAAGCGGAATTAGACACAAGTTACGAAACGTAACGCCTTAGATCTTGCACGCTACGCTCGTATTTTGCTATCAGCATGCGATATATATCGCCAAATTTGAGAAACTTTGAGTTGAGGCGCTTGGCGGTGTAGCCCTGTTTTATAAGTTTCTGCAACAATGTTTTGTGACGTTGATTAAAATCGTCACATTTAACACAGGATCTAGCAAATGCTACTAGGCATGATATGTATACGCCACATGCAGGTCCCACTGGAATATTACTGTCCAGAAAGGGATAGTCTACGATGTCGAAATTGTAATCATCTCTTTTGTCATACTGTCGACGAGAGAGGAGACCCGCTTCATTTGTATAGATATATAGGTCTAAATACGATGTGCCTGTATGATTATCTGTAGTTTCCTTCAAATCCAGTGAAGGTGGATATATATCCTTCACTGCGTCATTTATGTAGCGATTATCCACATTACCTGACATCACCAGACTCCACAGAGCACACGATGGAATTTCCCTACAGTTTACCTAGCACATCAATACAAATACGTTACGGTAGTCCAAAGACGATCACCAGAGCCCCAATAAATTTTCATCTAAACAATTCATCTTCATCATAAGTCTAGTTAAATACTACATGTTATTCGACTTTGAGTTATCGTCGTTGATGAGCTCATCAAAGCAATAAAAAAGGGGGTAAGTTTTAATGACGCGAGTAAGACAACACGATTTTCATCAAGACAACACGATTTTCATCAAAACAACACGATTATCATCAAGACAACACGATTATCATCAAGACAACACGATTTTCATGTCATTCAAACTCGATGGAAATTTGCCAAACATGCAAGGTGCTTAAATGACCCCTAGACCTCCGGATTTGTTATAAAACGAAACGCAACGGGAGTGATTTGATTGCTGTGCTGTTTTAAGTGATGTAAGGCATATATTAACAAACTAAACATTGAGTAAGGATGCTAACCTATAACGTATAACAACTTAACTATACTTTCTGCAGCAATGGTTTGCGAGGTGATTGAACTCGTCACATAATCATAGTATAACGTATAGATCATATGCTTTTACAAATATTTCGCTCAAAACTTTTTCGTCGACCCTGAAAGAAATTGTATGGACATAAGCTATAATATGTGAACTTAGTAAGTTTTTCAGTTTTCAAGTTGTTCTTAGCTGACAAATACTGGAAGAGATAAAAAAATAAGATTTTAAACAGTCGCATTGCTAGATTTACTTTGAAATTAAAATTGAAATTACCAAGTTGAAACCACTTGTGGGACAAGGGTCTGCTGTATTCAAATCGATATGGTTTGCTGACTTATCAAATGGAAGGGGCTTAATGTAATCCTTGTCTTAGCATCCAAACTTGTTCATTCCAATCTGTCCCCATCCCGGATATTCACGGAAAGTCAGAAAGATAAGAGCGGATACTCTCTCTCTCTCTCTCTCTACTCTCTCTCTCTCTCTCTGTCGCTTCTCTCTCTCTCTCCCATGACGACCCAAAAACATGTTTGGTTAATGAAGTTTGAATGAGAGTAGAAGTGAATATGAATGGAACACGATTTTTTTCTGGATTTCCATTTCTGGAATAAGTACATGAATTACTACAACGTTTCGCTATGTATCTCCCAAGTAGTATACAAAGCGTAAATGGAGGCCAATTGACCTCAGAAATTTGCATATTAGGGAGGTCACGGGAGGGGGTCACACGCGACAGCCAATCAGAAGCGAGTATTGTGTCACATGGGGTCATGTGTGGTGGTGGGAGGTGGGTGGTGGGTTTAAGATGGCGGCTGTGGTGGTGGGAGGTGGGTGGTGGGTTTAAGATGGCGGCTGTGGTGGTGGGAGGTGGGTGGTGGGTTTAAGATGGCGGCTGTGGTGGTGGTGGGTGGTGGGTTTAAGATGGCGGCTGTGAAAGATGTATTCATCCGCGGTCATGTCTGGCGGTGATTCGGTCGCGGGAAAAACCTTCCGCGGAGAAAAAGTAGTCCCTAGATAAAATGGTCCGATGGGGTCGAGTGAGGTATCAAAGTGAAGCTTAGGTGAAGGGGCATCTAATGGGCTGGGTGAGGGGTTGAAATATCGGCCTTCTGCGCATGCGCGGTGGCCGAAGGGTATGAAAATAGCCTTTTTGGACTAGGGGAGCCCCTAGTGGACCGATGGGGTCGAGTGAGGTATCAAGTGAAGCATTCATGAAGGGGCATCTAATGGGCTGGGTGTGGGGTTGAATATCGGCCATTCTGCGCATGCGCGGTGGCCCAAGGGTATGAAAATAGCCGTTTTGGCATCTAGGGAAGCCCCTAATGGACCAATGGGGTCGAGTGAGGTATCGATGTGAAGCATTCGTGAAGGGGCATCTGATGGGCTGGGTGTGGGGTTAAATTAGGGTCATTCTGCGCATGCGCGGTGGCCCAAGGGTATGGAAATAGACGTGTTGGAGCTAGGGGAGCCCCTAATGGACCAATGGGGTCGAGTAAGGTATCAAAGTGAAGCTTATGTGAAGGGGCATCTGATGGACTGGGTGTGGGGTTGAAATATCGGCATTCTGCGCATGCGCGGTGGCCGAAGGGTATGAAAATAGCCTTTTTGGAGCTAGGGGAGCCCCTAGTGGACCGATGGGGTCGAGTGAGGTATCAAAGTGAAGCATTCATGAAGGGGCATCTGATGGGCTGGGTGTGGGGTTAAATTAGGGTCATTCTGCGCATGCGCGGTGGCCCAAGTGTATGGAAATAGACGTGTTGGAGCTAGGGGAGCCCCTAATGGTCCAATGGGGTCGAGTGAGGTATCAAAGTGAAGCCTAGGTGAAGAGGCATTCAGGCAATGGGGTGGGTGCATGTAAAATTTTTCCTGAAAAAAACAAAACGGAAAACGGACTTTATCGAAAAACCTGGGAAAATGCCTATATGGGGTATGGGTGGTATATAGGTCGCCGGGCTTAACGGGGCTCGCCTGTCAATAGAGTTATCTCCCCCTAGTTCCAGGGTGGGTGTATGTAAAAATTTTCCTGAAAAAATACGGAATACGGACTTTATTCTAAATTACGGGAAAATGCCTATATGGGGTATGGGACCATCCTGGGAAACCTACTTCTCCACATTTGCGGTATAGGTTGTGGGGTCTCGTTTTCTTAGTCTCGTCAAAACAAACATGATAAGAAGTGTCCCGGAGCGAAACGGTGAAATTTTTGAAAAAAAGTCACCGAGCCTCATATAGTCCCATACTAGGGTATAGGACCGATGTTTGTCCCCCCTGGGAAACGTACTTCTATACATTTGCGGTAGGGTTGTGGGGTCTTGTTTTACTCGTCTCGTCATGTAGAACACGATAGGAAGTGTCCCCGTGCGAATCGGTGAAATTTTTGAAAAAGTACGATATAGCCCCATATAGACATATATATATAAATATATATTCCCATACTGGGGTATAGGACCGATGTTTGTCCCCCTGGGAAACCCACTTCTCGACATTTGCGGTAGGGTTGTGGGGTCTCGTTTTTCACGTCTCGACATTTAGAGCACGATGGGTAGGGTTGCGGAGCGAATTGGTGAAATTTTTGAAAAAAGTCACCAAGGCCTGGGTAGGCCCATAGGCCTATACTGCATGGCTATGGGTGTATAGGGCCATACGGGGTGGACATGTTGGAGTCTAGGTGAGTCCCTGGTGGTCCAATGGGGTCGAATGAGGTCTTATTTTGAAGCTCTCGTGCAGGAGCATCCGACTGGGCTAATGGTTCGTCCGTGTTCAATAGTCTGCCCATGCGCAGTCTGGCCGTAGTATAGAAAACAGGCATTTTGGGTGCTATGTAGGGGTGTGTTTGGGTTAGAGATGGGCTAATCACGGTTCGAATGGGTCGTGTGAGGTGTCAAAGTGAAGCTTGTGTGGGGTAGAGTCAGAATGGTGTGTTTTTGAATGCAAGTCGCGTCAATCTGCGCATGCGCAGTTGGTTGTATTAAGTAAAGTGGCCATTTTGGGGCAGTACATGAAGGTGTTTGGGGTAGAGATGGACCGCTATGGGTCCGAATGGGTCGTGGAGGGTGTCAAAGTGAAGCTTGTGTGGGGTAGAGTCAGAATGGCGTGTTTTTGAATGCAAGTCGCGTCAATCTGCGCAGGCGCAGTTGGTTGTAGTAAGTAAAGTGGCCATTTTCGGGCAGTACATGAAGGTATTTGGGGTCGAGATGGGCTATTCACGGTTCGAATGCGTCCTGGAAGGTGTCATCTTGTAGTTCTCGGGGTGTACATTCCGATTTGAGGGATGTTCGCGTCATCTGTGACGTCATCGGTGACGTCATCGGTACGAGTAGTAGCGAAAGTGGACATTTTCGGGCAGTACATGAAGGTATTTGGGGTCGAGATGGGCTATTCACGGTTCGAATGCGTCCTGGAAGGTGTCATCTTGTAGTTCTCGGGGTGTACATTCCGATTTGAGGGATGTTCGCGTCATCTGTGACGTCATCGGTGACGTCATCGGTACGAGTAGTAGCGAAAGTGGACATTTTCGGGCAGTGCATGAAGGTATTTGGGGTCGAGATGGGCTATTCACGGTTCGAATGCGTCCTGGAAGGTGTCATCTTGTAGTTCTCGGGGTGTACATTCCGATTTGAGGGGTGTCCGCGTCATCTGTGACGTCATTGATGACGTCATCGGTACGAGTAGTAGCGAAAGTGGACATTTTGTGGGTGCGTGAGGGTGAGTTTGGTGTAGAGATGCACCATCCTTAGTCCGAATGCGTCGTGTGAGGTGTCATTTTGTAGCTCTCGGGGTGTACATTCCGAATTGAGGCATGTCCGAAGCATCTGTGACGTCATCGATGACGTCATCAGTAGGAGTATTAGCGAAAGTGAGCCTTTTGGGGCAGTGCAGGAAGGTATTTGGTGTAGAGATGGACCATCCGCGTTGCGAATGCGTCGTGTGGGGTGTCATGTTGTAGCTCTCGGAGTATAGACCCTGATTTCAGGGATATTTATAGCATCTGTGACGTCATTGGTGACGTCATTAGTACAAGTTGTAGCGAAAGTGGGCATTTTTTAGCAGTGAAGGATGTTATTTGGTGTAGAGATGGACCATCCGCGGTCCAAATGGACCGTGTGAGGTGTCATCTTGTAGCAACGCCCACCAACACCATTCTTAATGCTTCAACGCCCTGGTGAAATAGCTCAGAAGCTCTGATATTCCATGGAATTGTCACTAATTCTTCGAAATGCAGTGATGCCCGTCAACGCCCGTCGTTACACCTTAACACTCTAACATAACGCCATGATATAGACCAGAGAGAGAACAACAACAGCAACAACAACAAGGATGACACATGAGAGAACAACAACAACAAGAAGTTTTTTTCATATAGTTTATTCTCCCCAATGTTACATCATACCCACGCTGGGGGAGCCGCGTTGGGTATATTTACAATTCAAGAAGATTCTTATCCAATCAGAGGCCACCATTTGCATGTTTCATATTCGTTCCTGTCCGTTAGATGTATTCTTGTCCAATCAGAAGTCTCCATTTCAGAAAGTGCCATCTGAACCGTTTATTCTAATCATCGTCGGGCAGGCCAGGATACCGTTGAGGCAACATATCCTCAGATAGTTGTTTGCGCATTCTGAGTATCTATCAGTGCGTGGGTGAATACTTTCATCCGATGGAGGTGGTGGTCAGTTTAACCACGAAGAACGCAACATTGGTCATTATCTCCACTATCCACTTGGTGTTACAATTCAAGAAGACTTGTCCAATCAGAGGCCACCATTTGCATCTGTCATATTCGTTCCTGTCCGTTAGATGTATTCTTGTCCAATCAGAAGTCTTCATTTCAGAAAGTTCCATCTTCGGCCATGTTCGCTTTGAACCGTTTATTGTAATCATCATCGGGCAGCCCAGGATACCGTTGAGGCAACATATCCTCAGATAGTTGCTTGTGCATTCTGAGTATCTATCAGTGCCTGGGTGAATACATTCACCCGATGGGTTGGTCGGTCAGCTTGGTCACGAAGAACGTAACATTGGTCACACTGTCCACTATCCACTTGGTGTTGGGGCGTTGTTGTTGGGCCCATTCCAAGGGATCCACGGTGTTCAGTTTCTCCAGCATCGTCTCTAGCGACACTCGGTTAATGATGGTAAACGGTTGGTCAAATACCTGGATGTTACTGCTCGGGTAAAAGTATCGGACTTGGACTGTCTCTTTATGCTGCAGCACATAACCAAACGCCAGATTCAATTTGAAGGCCGTGGTTTGATCTTTGAAGATGGCTTCTACGTAGCTACGTAGACGGGCGAGGTCGGTCAGTCGGAAATTGTAGATATCTTGAATAGGGCGATGACGGTGGAAACAGTGCCGTGTCATGGACCAATGGCGCCGATAGATGTCACTCACTGGATGGGCGCCCTGTAAGAGATCGCTAGGAACATTTATGGGCTCGTCTAGAAAATGTTCGATGTTGTCAGGGGTATGACTCGAAACCGTAACGGTGGGGTCCGGCTGGATATCCAGGCTCTGAACTGTGGGTATAGACGGGCTCTCCTTCATCGCATCACCAGTGGCATTCGTCTCCCCGGGCTCATCTTCACTAGGTCTGACCTTCCGCGGCTCCTCTTCAGTAGGAAGTTGTCGCACATGCCATGGTACCGGGGCATGAATCAACCGTTGGTGTCGCAGCAACTGACTGCGTCGTTTGAAGAGTTGACCACAACCGTTACATTGTTCCGTCGCGCCCTCGTGGAATGAGCGTTCGTGGCACAGTGATCCTCCCGATTGAATGACCGTGCGCAGGTTGTACAAGTATACCGAGCATCGTTGTGGGTGGAGGCCTCGTGGCGTCGTAAATTATCTAGACGAGTAAACAGCTTCTGGCAAGTTGTGCAAGTGAACATCTTGGTGGTTGACAGAGTGTCTGATGAAACGTCCAGGCCGCTTCCCTTTTATAGCACGCTAGCTGGTATCATGTTCGGGCACTTCCGTGTCTCTTCGGATGTAAAAGTCCCCGGATGTAAAAGTGCCCGGATGTTTACGAATGTTCCACCATTCCGGACTTCTATCAGGTCCATGTCCAGAAGCTCTCATGTCTTGCATGTGAATAGTCATATCTCACGCACTGGATGATCTTCGGGTAAGAGATCGCTGGGAATATCCACCGCATCTTCAAGAAAAGGTTCGATGTTGTCAGGCGTATGACTCGAAACCGTAACGGTGGAGTCCGGCTGGAAATCCAGGCTCTTCTGAACTGTGGGTATAGGCGGGCTCTCCGTCATTGCATCACCAGGTCAGTTTAACCACGAAGAACGTAACATTGGTGACCCTCTCCACTATCCATTTGGTGTTGGGACGCTGTTCATAGGCCCATTCCAAGGGATCCACAGTGTCCAGTTGGGCCAGCATCGTCTCTAGCGACGCCCGATTGGTGATTGTGAAAGGATGGTCGTACACTGGGTTGATGGCACTGGAATAGAAATAGCACAATTCGCGCGTCATCTTATGGCATAAGATGTAGCCAAATGCTACATTTAATGTGAAGGACGTAGGTTGGTCATTGAAGATGGCTTCCACGTCGCTGCGTAGACGGGCGGGGTCGGTCAGTCGAAAATTGTACAAGTCCAATATAGGGCGATGACGGTGGAAGCAGTGTCGGATCATGGACCAATGGCGTCGATATATCTCACTCACTGGATGATCTTCGGATAAGAGATCGCTGGGAACATCCACCGCATCTTCCAGAAAATGTTCGTTGTTGTCAGGCGTATGACTGAAAACAGTAATGCTAGGAACCGGCTGGATATCTAGGCTCTTCTGAGCTGTGGGTATAGGCGCGCTCTCCGCGATCGCATCACCAGTGGCATTCTTCTCCCCGGGTTCATCTTCAGTGGATCTGTCCCTCCTGGGTGCCTCTTTAGTGGAAAGTTGTCCCTCATGCCATGGTGACGGACCATGAATCAAACGCTCATGCCGTTTTAACCGACTGGGTCGTCTGAAGAGTTGACCACATTCTTCGCATGGACGCTTGGGTGGCCCATGAATTGAACGTTCATGGCGCTGTAAATGATCTGAGCGCTGAAACGACAGTGTAGGCCTACATATCGTACAGCTATACCGGGCGGTTCCATCGTGCTTGGTAGCCTCATGGCGGCGCAAGTCGTGCCGGCGAGTGAACGATTTCGAGCACGTAGTACAAGTGAACATCTTGGTGGTTGACAGAGTGTCTGATGAAACGGTCAGGCCGTTTCCTTTTTATAGCAAGCTAGCTGTTGATCTATTTTTAGCACCATCAGTTCAACTTGGACGTCAGCGACAAGAACCCGGATGTAGGCGCGGACGTCATTGAAAAAAATGCTGTGGCGTCATTGGTGACGTCATCAGTACGAGTAGTAGCGAAAGTGGGCATTTTTAGCAGTGAAGGAGTATACACTATGTACAAATAGAATACAGGTGGTATGTACAAATAGAATAGTAGTGGTATGTATAAGGTACAAAAAACAAAAAAAAATTCTGTCAGGAGTAGGATTCGAACCTACGCCAGCTCTTCGCCGACCAGCACTTAATACCGGCGCCTTAGACCACTCGGCCATCCTGACTGTTTACAGTTTTTAACTCGTGTATCAACCGTTATATAGTGCGTTCGACATTTTTTCACAAGTCCAAGTAAGTAGTGCTCACACCATCGGCCAGGACTTTCCGTTTCGGATAAAAGAAAGTAAAGGCGTCTCGTTGCTGGATGTACGTCCGCATTTCGGATGCTCTTGGAACTCG
>JAVTVY010041974.1:0-19414 GCA_036873755.1 Hanleya hanleyi | reverse complement strand
CTGTTTTCTGTGACAATTAAACAGAAAAGCACATCATCTTAAGATGCATTTTCTCATGGATTATTGTAATCAGCTCTAAACAAATTCTATGTGAGCATATCTGCGGGAACCCAGATAATAACTCTTCTGGGCTTTGCCTTGACTGGTTTGCTCAGGTAAATGTGCAAGTACAGTGGATGGTAACCTGCTATTCTTGAAGCTGTTTGCTTCTAAATGTAGATGTCAACATGTGTCTGTCGCCATCGGGACCCCTCGGGCCGGGCCCAGAGCAATTGTGGAAATAATGTTTCTGACCCCAACAACTCACATATTTGGGGTGGGCATAATTTTACCTGTATGATATACATCATAGACAGACAAAACAATATAGCAATAGAGCAGTGATTACCTATAGTAGATATAGTCGAACGATTACTGTCTATTCACAGCAATCCACACAGGTTTGTGTGAACTCCTGAAAAACACATCCCATGGCACCGACTTTCAATAGGCTTCTGGTACTGGCTGTATTAAACAACTGTATTAAGTTTCATTGTTTGTGAGTGAAGGACTTTTTGAGATAAGGTGTTTACAAGGATATGGACCAACAGACATGTATCAAGGGACAGAACTCCTGAAAAACACATCCGATTACACCGACTTTCAATAGACTTCTGGTACTGGCTGTATTAAACAACTGTATGAAGTTTCGTTGTTGTGAGTGAAGGACTTTTTGAGATAATGTGTTTACAAGGATATGGACCAACAGACATGTACATGTATAAAAGGGCATAACTCCTGAAATACACATCCGATTACACCGACTTTGAATAGGCTTCTGGTACTAGCTGCATTAAACAACTGTATGAAGTTTCATTGTTGTGAGTGAAGGACTTATTGAGATAATGTGTTTACAAGGATAAAAACAGACAGACATGTATAAAGGGGCATAACTCCTGAAAAACACATCCGATTACACCAACTTTGAATAGGCTTCTGGTACTAGCTACATTAAACAACTGTATGAAGTTTCATTGTTGTGAGTGAAGGACTTTTTGAGATGTGTTTACAAGAATAAAAACAGCCAGACATGTATAAAGGGGCATAACTCCTGAAAAACACATCCAATGGCTCCGACTTTCAATAGGCTTCTGGTACTGGCTGTATTAAACAACTGTATGAAGTTTCGTTGTAAGTGAAGGACTTTTTGAGATATTAAACATTTATAAACAATGTTTGTTTTTCTTAACCAAATCAAACCTCTTATCACTCATGCCTTAATTCCCTCCTTTGGAGATCCCTTTGCAAAAGAAATTAACTCCCCTGATTGGCCGCCAGGTGGCGTGCTCCGCATATGTCCACTTCATTCATTCTCTTTTCCCTATGGACCAACAGACATGTATCAAGGAGCAGAACTCCTGAAAAACACATCCGATTACACCGACTTTCAATAGACTTCTGGTACTGGCTGTATTAAACAACTGTATGAAGTTTCATTGTTGTGAGTGAAGGACTTTTTGAGATAATGTGTTTACAATGATAAAAACAGACAGACATGTATAAAGGGGCATAACTCCTGAAAAACACATCCAATGGCACCGACTTTCAATAGGCTTCTGGTACTGGTTGTATTAAACAACTGTATGAAGTTTCATTGTTGTGAGTGAAGGACTTTTTGAGATAATGATTGTGTTTACAAGGATATGGACCAACAGACATGTATAAAGGGGCATAACTCCTGAAAAACACATCCGATTACACCGACTTTGAATAGGCTTCTGGTACTAGCTGCATTAAACAACTGTATGAAGTTTCATTGTTGTGAGTGAAGGACTTATTGAGATAATGTGTTTACAAGGATTCCCTATGCGACGGCAGGCGCTGATGCGCAAGACCGATGCATGAGGGGAGGATGGGTTGGGCACTATAGAGTGATAAGAGGTTTGATTTGGTTAAGAAAAATAAACATTGTTTATAAATGTTTAATTTTTCTGTCACAAATCTTCACCTCTTATCACTCATGCCGACTCCCAACAGAGGAGGTAGGGATGCCGGTCTTGCAGTTTTCTCCATCTATATGTGCGGAACACGCCCTTTTCCTGATTTTAGAATCTGGTATATACATGTATACATGTATATGTCTAAACCTTGATAAATCTCTAGCCTAGAAGGAGGCGTAGGTAGTTCAAAGGTATCGAGCAAGACGGAAGGAGGTGGAATAGAACCGACCAACACGCGCAAGCTATCACCAGATAATCAGGTTGATGCACCATCTTGCTAGACCGCTTGAAGTCCCTCCGCCTTCTCCGCTAGGGTATATGTCTATACTTACCTATATGTGCCGGACTTGCTTGCGGCGGCTCTGCCGTCGATCATTAACCAGTGATGAATCTAAGGAGTTAGTCAATGCTGGGATTCGATAGTCGTTGTGCACAGGGCTTCACCCTTGTCGACTCATTTTTAGCCACAAATTCTATGATCGACCGAAAAGCAATACTCGACCAATCTGCTGTCCACGTTAGGGATGACCGCTCCAAAGCATGCAACTCTGAAACCCGTGACGCTAGAGCAAAAGCTGTCAGAAAGGCGGTCTTGAAGGATACAGCTTTGATGTCAGCATTTTGAAGGGGCTCGAATGGTGTTCCCAGGAATGCACTTAATACGACACCTATGTCCCACTTTGGAAGAAGTTGGCGAACACGACGAGACCTTATTTCCAGTGACTGTAGTAAGGATGAGATATTACTGTCATTCCCAATATCAATTCCGGTTGAAAGTTTAAGGACCTTGGATAATGCAGAACGGTAGCCCTGGATGGTACTTGGCTGAAATTTCCGATCTTGGTGTAGATGAAAGAGGAAATTCGCCACTGTAGAACTTTGTCTGGTCTCGAGAGACTGTCTGCTATTACATTCAAGCGGCCGGGGACATGACATGCTCGTATTTGACACCGGTGTTGTTGAGCCCACAGAAATAGATCCCAAGTCTCTCGGAAAAGTGGCTGTGACTTTGTGCCTCCCAACTTGTTGATATAATCGACGATCGTCGTATTGTCCGTGGCCACTAGAAGTGATGAGTCTTGAAGTTGTTGCTGCCAGTGATGAACTGCTTGATTCACAGCTGCCAGCTCTAACACGTTTATATGTTGCCGAGCTTGCTCGGGAGTCCATCTTCCTGAAGCTTGAAGATTCCCCAGATGAGCACCCCAGCCTGTCAGGGATGCGTCTGTGAACAGATGCTGGTCCGGTTGACTGAACTGGAGTGGCACTCCTGACATAACATTTTCCCAATCCTGCCACCATGTCAGAAAAGGATGAAGATGCACTGGGACAGGTACTTGAGGATCTAACATGGATATCTGAAGATACGGCTGAAGATGAAACTGCAGTGGGCGTACTTGGAGCCGTCCGTACTGCGTCAGATCTTGTGCTGATGTCAGCAATCCCAGAAATCCCTGCCATCGACGTAACGACTGAGATGGGGAGGATAAGAACTGTTGGACCAGAATCTGGATCTTGGTCCACCGGTCGACTGGAAGTAGGATAATCCGCTTCTTTGTGTCGAACACAGCCCCGATATATTGGCGACGCTGAGCTGGTTCGAGTTCCGATTCGGTCGGGTGAGGAATGAAACCCAGGCACCGCAGCACCTGCAGTGTGAAATGAATCTGGGACCTGAGTAGCGATGTCGTTGCTTCCCAGATGAGGATATATCGTCTATATACGAGTCTATGTCGATTCCTCGAAGATGAAGAAATGCCATGACTGGAGCTGTGATGCGAGTGAAACACCAGGGGGCGATCGAGATTCCGAATGGAAGAATCTGCCACTCGAAGCGCCTCCCGGCAATGGTGAATCGAGGATAATGACGATGAGTTGGGTGAATGGGTACATGTAGATATGCATCCTGCAGATCTATTGAAGCTATCCAATCGCCCGGTTGAAGACGGGAACGCAGGGAAGCTACGGACGTCATCCTGAAGTGTGGCGGAGGAGCTAGATACATCCTGTTGAGCCGCCTTAAGTCTATAATCATCCTGAGCTGGTCGGTGCCCTTCTTGGGGATTAAGAAAACTGGACTGTAATATCCTGCGCTGTTTTCTCCTGCGGGAAGTTTGCGAACAGCGTCCTTGACGACCAACGACTCTACAGATTCTATCAAGGTTAACATGTGTTCTGGACGAATTGGGAGACGTGATGGCTTGGGTCTGGAAATGAGGCGTGGGTATTCGACGAAGGTGAGACAAAATCCATCTCTGAGGGTCCTGATGGCCCACTTGTCGTCCGTGATGAGCTCCCAATTCCTCCAGAATATCTGAAGACGTCTGCCCACAACCGGGTGAGTGAAGGCTTGAAAGTCTGGCAGAGTGAAACTGACTGGTGGATGATTGATGATTGGAACTTGATGAGCAGAAAGGTAATTGTCAGATGCGTCGATCACTTCCCTTGTACTTGTTCGAAGGCTGTTGACCCTGTCGTTTGCCTTGAAACTGTACCTTCTTGGGACGAAAATCAAACTTTGGTGGTGGCGGTGGCGTACGTGGTTGGTTCTCACGAGAACTGTATTGCCCCCCCTTGCCACCACGCTGTGACTTGGGAGTCCCGAATGATTTTGAAACTGCCATGTTCACCAAACGTGAAGTTTTTTCCTCTCGTACCTCCGGCATGACCTTACGAATTGCCTCATTAAAGATGAATTTGGCTGTGAGAGGTTGATTTATTAACTTGATTTATGATCTCTTAACATACTCTGGAACCTAGCTCCTTCTTGTGTTGTTTCAAGTATGCTCCACGATGTGCTTGTAGTACCGAAGCATATGTATAACCACCAATCTCCATTACATGTGCATTGGCCTTGTCAATAGAATCCAAGAAGCCAAGACAAAACTCAACATCTGTAGCTGAATGCTTAGCGGAGCCATTCTCCCGGATTCCTTGGCGTAGTAGATTCTTGGAGGCAGCGATGAACCAATCCATGTAAGACGTGACTCTATGCAGATCTAGCATACCCTCATCTACCTGTGTAGTCTGCTTTGCTGTAAGTTCAACTGTTGAGGGCGGCTTGTTGGACTTAAGTACCATCCCCAAATTCTTATCAGGAATAGGTGCCTTTTCTGGCAGTAACGGTTGATGCATCGCGTAAACTCCATAAGACCCTGGTCGTTTAAATGTTGGTGTGGTGTAATTCTTGCGAAGATGTTCTAATTCACCTATCAGGCGCAACCATTCTGGAGATGGTGGGCAAGTAACAGGTGTATCATCCTCTGTAGCTCTAAATGATGTACACTGGGTAGCTCCTGTTGAACGTTTGCGTTTATGTGGAGGTTGATCATCATCTAGCGTTGGTTTATTCATGTGAGGTACCAGGCTGTAAGCTGCTGCCAACCTGGCCTTGAACGGAATATACTCATCAGACTCTGATCCTTGCTCTGTAGTTGCAGAGTGATGATGTTCCCTTGATGGTGAACGGCTATAAGACCGACTATGTCTAGGTGAAGTATCACTCATATCAGAAGAATAATTCTGAGAATCCCAAGTCCGCTTCCGTGAAACAGTTCGAATTTTTGACAAACTGCGTGACCTACGGCGGCGAGTTGAAGAGTGGACATGGCTATCATCTCTCGATGAGCTCCGAGAATGACGAGAAAATTCAAAAGGTGAACGACTGTAGTCACGCGTTGACCTTGATGTCGACCTTGACCTTCGCCATGTACGATCGTGATGATCACGATCCCTACGGTCTGAATTCCAAGGACTGTAATCCCTATTGCATCTCCAGTCCACTGTCCATGTATTATGACATGTATGATCAGGGGTCCGGATCTGTGCTGGAGACCTGTTCCGATTGTGGTCCCAAGTTCGAGTTTTTGATTCACCCCGATCTATAAACCGCTTCCGTTCCGGAGTCCGTCCTGGAGTCCAGTTGCCAGACCAACTGTATGATGGAACTCTATCTGGAGACTGGCTCTGTCTGGGAGTCCGTTTCAGAGTCCGGTCCGGAATCCAATTTTTTGATGCAACCTGATCAGGAGTCCATTTTCGTTTCCATGTCCGGTCCGCATCCCGACTTTTTGATGCACCCCGCTCGGGAGTCCGTTTGCAATACGCTATTAAACGGTGTACGGCTTCGGCGATTTTCTAATGAAGTCCGTGTCCACTCCGGTGTTCGGGTCCGAGTTTTTAATATCCCGGTTAATCTGTCGCGCCCCAACAACGGAGGCCCGTCGTGTTGTTTACACTCAGCACTGCGACGACCGCGTTCGCGGCCCCGTGATTTCTCTGAATTACTATCAGTACCGTAGATGACGATCTTCTCTTGTCCCGACCCCGTAGCTGCGGAAAACGGGAAGATGAAGTACTGTCAGAAGAACTGACACTAACGGGAGATCGCCGATGTCGACTGTAAACGGAGTCCCGATCACCCGTGCGCCCGTGTTGATACTCCGTTTCTGCCGTCGAACTTGTACGGGACTCCGGGTCCTGTTCTTCGGTGGTAAGTTGAACTTGATCTTGTGACTCCTTGTCCGCAATATCTGTACTTTCATGCGTAACTGTAGCCACTTTCCCGCTGGGCGGAATATCTGCTTCTAAGCTGAGAAGATTTTGCGATCTGCCGAATGGGTCCTCCAATAACGGCAAATCGTCCATATCCTCGTTGATAGGTCGTGCAATAAATTCTGTATCGCCTCCTTTCTATCAGCGGTTGTCTTCTTCTTGTCTGAAGCTTTACGAGACAACACCTGTCGTCTGGCGCCAGCATAGTTTCGCCAAACTAGGTCATCCCAACCTGCACATTCTAGGCAGGTTGTATTCCTGTAACAAATTTGCGATCTAGATGTAAAGCAAAATTTGTGCATGTCTTCAGTTGGCCAAAAATGACCACAAGATTCACATCTTTTATTATGTTTAGTTGATTGGGTGGCTATGTGAGACATCCTATCTAACTATGTGTTCAATTGCAAAATACACCCTAGGATACGTCTGTACTCTAGAAAATGGGGAAAACTCCAGATCACGTCTGCAACGCCTCGTTGCAAAAGGGAAAAGAGAATGAATGAAGTGGACATATGCGGAGCACGCCACCTGGCGGCCAATCAGGGGAGTTAATTTCTTTTGCAAAGGGATCTCCAAAGGAGGGAATTAAGGCATGAGTGATAAGAGGTGAAGATTTGTGACAGAAAAAATGTGTTTACAATGATATGATGGACAGATGGACAGACGGACGGACAGACGGGCGGACAACGGAGGCAACGACAATACCGCTCGGGCAGAATCTGCCCGAGGGGTAATACATTGTAACTGAAGCTGATCTAAACATCCATATCTGACCAGCCTCAGTTTCACTTTGACAGCTAACATCACCAAGTGTCTGTCCCCAATAATATATCCGAGATGTTTTGGCGATATATCAGCGACAATTTATCGTACAACATTTAAACTTCAAACAGTATATAAAATTTAAAAAATACAATTTTTCTCCCATATTTCATTAAAATCTGTTGACAATTGACGAAAATCACCAATGTCTACCATGTTATTTTGGGGCCACAATGATGTGGATCTGCCAATAACATGCAGGCTTGACGTCATGAAGTCAAGACATGACCCACAAATCTCCCATCTAACTTTTGTTTTCGTGATTTCTTGATAACTACTGGAAGGATTTTCTTGATACTTTGGAATAAAATTAGTACTTTTTAGTTTCTCTGCTGTGTGAAGTTTCAATGTCATTCGATAAAATGTCTCTGAAATATTGCTGAAAACATTCCGGCTATATTATCTGGGACAGACAATAGGCCAAAATTATTTTCTGTTCAGTGAGTTTGATCTTCCAAATCGTCAATTTCAAAGAGCTATTACTGTGAAATTTTGCCTGGCAAATTCGCAAATGAATAAAGCCACAGGTGCTTCTGATTGGCTAAAGTACGAGGCATTTGTAAGGTCCAGGTCAATGTCTGGCATTATTTACCCAGTGACACATGCAGATGATGCGAGCATGCAGGGCTCGTCATGGACAGACAGCAGAAGAACAAACCATTCAGCATGTACAGTAGTTTCTAATTAATACACATACATGTATTTCATGAAAGCAATGGAGAGAGATGATAGAAAAAAATAATCCTTGAACCTAGTTTCATTGCTGCCACCTCTCTTGGAGGTGACTTTGGACAGGCACAGATCAATAATCTACCATCAGGACTGGTTCCACCCCCTCGAGTTGCCATTTGCAGGCTGATATGGATAACCCACACGGTTGTAGGTACATGTACAATATATTTTGTGCACCACCATCGGCCATATTGGACATTGAAGGGCACTTGGCTAAGTTGGCTATAAAATTGCACACCCTATTGAATACAGTGAAGAAACATGTAGCGAGAGAGACAAGTACAAATAAAACAGTGATTATACATCATATGAGAATTCGTTTTACCCAGTATTGAGAAAAATATGGTACTGATATACATGTAAGGGATGAAGAGAAATAAAAATATACCCTCTTTCAAAGCCGTAGAAGCAACTGAACCAGACATGTGCATGTCGCCAGTTGATGACAATGACCCAGTCTCAAATCTTTCACTTGGCACCCCTGGGTAGGAGTTGCTGCGATTGTAGGGCATCATCCCTGGACCACTGCCATGCATTTCAGCTTCAGGAATTTTTGGTACATGTACATCTTCTGTGTGAGGTGAGTGAGTGGAACCCTCTCTCATTGGATATAAAGCATCTCTGTCATGTGGATCATGAGGTGAGTGAGTGGAACCCTCTCTCATTGGATATAAAGCATCTCTGTCATGTGGATCATGAGGTGAGTGAGTGGAACCCTCTCTCATTGGATATAAAGCATCTCTGTCGTGTGGATCATGAGGTGAGTGAGTGGAACCCTCTCTCATTGGATATAAAGCATCTCTGTCATGTGGATCATGAGGTGAGTGAGTGGAACCCTCTCTCATTGGATATAAAGCATTCTGTCATGTGGATCATGAGGTGAGTGAGTGGAACCCCTCTCTCATTGGATATAAAGCATCTCTGTCATGTGGGATCATGAGGTGAGTGAGTGAAACCCTCTCTCATTGATATAAAGCATCTCAAATGGATCATGAGGTGAGTGAGTGAACCCCTCTCTCATTGGATATAAAGCACTTGTCATGTGGATCATGAGGTGAGTGAGTGGAACCTCTCTCATTGGATATAAAGCATCTCTGTCATGTGGATCATGAGGTGAGTGAGTGGAACCCTCTCTCATTGGATAAAAGCATCTCTGTCATGTGGATATGAGGTGAGTGAGTGGAACCCTCTCTCATTGGATATAAAGCATCTCTGTCAGCGTGGATCATGAGGTGAGTGGGAGTGGAAACCCTCTCATTGGATATAAAGCATTCTGTCGTGGATCATGATCATGAGGAACCCTCTCTCTCATTGGATATAAAGCATCTCTGTCATGTGGATCATGAGGTGAGTGAGTGAACCCTCTCTCATTGGATATAAAGCATCTCTGTCATGTGGATCATGAGGTGAGTGAGTGGAACCCTCTCTCATTGGATATAAAGCATCTCTGTCATGTGGATCATGAGGTGAGTGAGTGGAACCCTCTCTCATTGGATATAAAGCATCTCTGTCGTGTGGATCATGAGGTGAGTGAGTGGAACCCTCTCTCATTGGATATAAAGCATCTCTGTCATGTGGATCATGAGGTGAGTGAGTGGAACCCTCTCTCATTGGATATAAAGCATCTCTGTCGTGTGGATCATGAGGTGAGTGAGTGGAACCCTCTCTCATTGGATATAAAGCATCTCTGTCGTGTGGATCATGAGGTGAGTGAGTGGAACCCTCTCTCATTGGATATAAAGCATCTCTGTCATGTGGATCATGAGGTGAGTGAGTGGAACCCTCTCTCATTGGATATAAAGCATCTCTGTCAGGTGGATCATGAGGTGAGTGAGTGGAACCCTCTCTCATTGGATATAAAGCATCTCTGTCATGTGGATCATGAGGTGAGTGAGTGGAACCCTCTCTCATTGGATATAAAGCATCTCTGTCGTGTGGATCATGAGGTGAGTGAGTGGAACCCTCTCTCATTGGATATAAAGCATCTCTGTCATGTGGATCATGAGGTGAGTGAGTGGAACCTCTCTCATTGGATATAAAGCATCTCTGTCATGTGGATCATGAGGTGAGTGAGTGGAACCCTCTCTCATTGGATATAAAGCATCTCTGTCGTGTGGATCATGAGGTGAGTGAGTGGAACCCTCTCTCATTGGATATAAAGCATCTCTGTCGTGTGGATCATGAGGTGAGTGAGTGGAACCCTCTCTCATTGGATATAAAGCATCTCTGTCGTGTGGATCATGAGGTGAGTGAGTGGAACCCTCTCTCATTGGATATAAAGCATCTCTGTCGTGTGGATCATGAGGTGAGTGAGTGGAACCCTCTCTCATTGGATATAAAGCATCTCTGTCATGTGGATCATGAGGTGAGTGAGTGGAACCCTCTCTCATTGGATATAAAGCATCTCTGTCATGTGGATCATGAGGTGAGTGAGTGGAACCCTCTCTCATTGGATATAAAGCATCTCTGTCGTGTGGATCATGAGGTGAGTGAGTGGAACCCTCTCTCATTGGATATAAAGCATCTCTGTCATGTGGATCATGAGGTGAGTGAGTGGAACCCTCTCTCATTGGATATAAAGCATCTCTGTCATGTGGATCATGAGGTGAGTGAGTGGAACCCTCTCTCATTGGATATAAAGCATCTCTGTCATGTGGATCATGAGGTGAGTGAGTGGAACCCTCTCTCATTGGATATAAAGCATCTCTGTCGTGTGGATCATGAGGTGAGTGAGTGGAACCCTCTCTCATTGGATATAAAGCATCTCTGTCGTGTGGATCATGAGGTGAGTGAGTGGAACCATCTCTCATTGGATATAAAGCATCTCTGTATTATTATGGCTTAGTGGGGCCTGACCTAGACTTTTAGTTTGGGCACCCATACATGGAACAGAGTGTGATAAGTTATAGTGAAATAGGCCACGATGTGGGATTGTCAAAGCCCATGGAAGCTGTGAGAGTATTAAATGGTATAAATACAGCCTGAAAACTTGATATTTGGCAACAGTACTTGCAGTCGTATTGGATTTAGCCTGTTCAGAGAGGGGATTTGCTGAAAAGAAAATTGTGTTTCCCGTTTGGGCGCCCAAATTTGTAGTGCCCAAACGGTGAAACCCGTTATAGGGCGATTCCATGACAGAGAGTGAAAGTTGCTCAAATTTCAAACTGCTAGGATTGGAACATCTGTTGATTTTTTGTATCAACCAGTACCTGAACTAAGATAAAATGAAGTTTTTGTCATTGACTGGTCCACATTCTAGAAAAAAATACCATTAAAATACCTAGCAAACTCGGACAGCCATAAAATGTGATTTTCTAGTAGGCCTCAAATTAAGATGTAAAATCTGAAGTATTCATCTCAGTTTGGTTATATCTGATGTTAGTAACTAATAACCATGTATTCTAACATGCAAACTTGCCAAATTTGTGAAGTTGGCAAGACTATGTGATTTTCACTCAATATTCAATCTGATTATCGCAATGTAACTTACGTGACAAATTTTCATGGGTCATTTTGTCAAGAGATAATATAGGCAATAGATATAAAAAAACTCTTCCCTCAATGAAACTACCTTATGTCCACTAGGAACATCCACCTCTTAACTTGGTAAAAACAAATAGTTGAATAGAAATTTAGGCGAGTGAAGTTGTGTAACTTACGTGACATGTCACGTAAGTTACAAAAATTGTCACGTAAGTTACATATACAAAACCATGTAAACTAGGAATAAATTTTTTTGTCAAAAGCAAATCCAACTATTAAGTATTTTTAACTTTGTTACCACTAAAAATATACTATTAGGATATCCTAAACTGTCCTTGCAGATAAGTACAGTGTCCAGTCCCATAAATAATTCCAATGTTTTCACTGAAAATATGGTAATGAGTTTGGTAATTAATTAGAAAATAATGAACAGTTAAGTATCCCAGAAATTGTTCTTCCTGTATATTTACATCGTATTATTAAATTTCTAAACATTTCTGCAAGTATTTCCTGAATAAATAGTCCAGAAACCCATCCCATGTAACTTACGTGACACACATTTGTAACTTACGTGACACTGGTTAACAATCTTTATAACAATCTTTATTTCAGCAAAGTGACTGATGGCAACTATACTCAGGTCTACTAATTCATTGTTCAAGCTATCGCTATAGGTGAGAACTTTTAAGATTCTTCCATCCAAATCAGAGAATTTTTAACATACGTCAAATGACCTAAAACTACCCTAATTCTCTGAGTAACTTACGTGACACTTCTTTAATTAAGCCCAGATGCTAATTAGTTTCACTGAAATTAATCAAAATCCCATTCAAATTATAAGAAATACTTTTATTTCATTGATTTGTTTTGTTATTGGTGTAGTCAGGGCTGTTAATTTTGTCAAATGTTACAAATACATCCCCATCGGGAATGAAAATGTAACTTACGTGACATGGAATCGCCCTATAATGGACTCAAAAACGGCCTGGATCAGGCCTGGGCTATATTTACCGATCTTTCAGGATTGTCCTTCTTACAGCATATTATTAGTCTGCAGATTTAACAGAAACATTCAAGCAAATATCACAAAATGTGCATAACTCCGTAAAATAAAGGCTGAAGTGAAGAATTTTTTTGTAGGCTTTTACAATACAAATAGATAAATAATTTGGTAGCTGTACCGAACACAGTTCTGGCCCATTCCACAGGAAGTGGTCCAAACAAGCCAAATTTTAAAAATGTTAATGTGGACAAAATTTGTGATTTTATTGCAGCAAATAGATCCAGATTACTTGTTGTGACAGTAGTTTGCATTTTCTAGTACACACTTGTCTGATAATTACAGGTGAAGTCAACTATTTTTTTTCTCATTTTCTTATGACAAAACACACCTAAAGAGCTAATGGACTCATTTTTGCTAAGTTATGTTGGTTTTCAAGTGAAACTCCAAAATATCATTGGATAACACATTGTCTTCTTAATAATAATGACCGTTTCCCGTTGAAATAAAATTTTAAAGGTGTTAACAACTAGAATTTACTGTCTAGCAGGTGGCGTAACACACGTAACACAAATTCATATAAAAGTTTGCAGTAGAGGGCATAAGTAACAGGAGCTTAACACTTTTTCATATGCAAAGGCACATTAACTATGCTGTTGTGATACACATAAAATTTAATTGCTACATTGTCTTTATATTTGATAATTAATTAGTTAATTGCACGTAACACACGTAACGTTACGTGTGTTACATCAAGGCCTTCTTTAGAAAATTTCTGATGACCTGCTGTTTTTCCATAACATATATAAAATGGGAGGTAAAATATGGAAGATGACCTGCTACACCCAACGTTTGGCCTAATTTTAGATATCAGCAGGCCCGCAAATCGAGCCTTACATGTAGTTACATGGAATGTTACATGTGTTACATGCTCCTTGATTAAAGTCTATTTCAACAAGATTTATTTCCAGTGAAATGATTATTAGATTCAAAATATTAGGTTCTGAATCATAACAAATATTGGAATAGTCATTTTTCACCAACCACATGAGATCTACTACTGGTAAGATGCATTTTCTAGTACACCTATTGTGTACTGCTAAGAAGGCCCATGTCACGCTACGTGTGTTACAATTTGCATGGTACACCCTAAAAAAAATTGCTCTTAAGAACTTACAACTATATTAGGACAAGGTTCCTTAGGGCGCATACTACCAAAAAATTTTCTCGAAGAATGATCATAATTAATTCAATCTTAAATAGGGGAGGGTTAATTGTGTGTTACGTGTGTTACAACAGACAAAATGAGATTTGCTCATATATGTGATTTAAACTCAAAATCATATGAAAGGTTTGAAAGATTTGCCATGTAAATTATACCTTGTTCTGTCAATGTGTAAAAAAATTTTAGTCACTTGACTTCTAGATTAAATTTGCTTTGGTAAATTCAGACAGTGTAACACACGTAACAAATATTGTAACACACGTAACGCAAGACTTTCACTTCCACCTCCTCCAATTGTTATTTTTATGGCTCCACACCATGTTGGTATACAAAAGTGTTTATCCTTCTTGAAAAATAACTACACATTAGATTGAATCATGTGTACAAATCAGACGATTTTGAGTTTAAATCACGTATATGAATAAATCACGTTTTGTCTGATGTAACACACGTAACGCATAATTAACCCTCCCTAATCAAGGTAGAATTAATCGTGATCGTTCTTTGAGAACATTTTTCAGTAGTATGTGCCCTAAGGATCCTTTTCCTAATATAGTTGTAACTCCTCAACAGTCGGGTTTTTTTAAGGGTCAATCAGTGCAGGCAAAAAAATCTGCAAATTGTAACACACGTAACGTGGAATGGACCTTCTTCAGATAAAACTGGTTAATACATTCAAGCATATCCAAGTTTATTACACCCGGAAATGGGCATAACTCTATAAACTAAGAGCTGAGATGATGATTTTTTTAGTATGCTTCTAGAATACAACTAGATAAATAAGTTTCCAAAATTCAGTAGATACTTAACATGGATCTGCAGATATACATGTAACTTGTACACTCAAATATATAGCACAGAATCAGAGATTATTAGATCCGAAAAGGGGCTTAACTCCATAAAATATGTGCTGAAACGACTAAATTTTTTGTTGGCATTTAGAATACAAATAGATCATAATTTGGTAGCTGTACCAAACACAGTTAATAGCGAAGTCTCCTAACTGTGACTGTACGAGTAATTTGTTCGCTAGTGGGCGCTTGAGTCAGGGGGGGGGGGGACAAAATGTGGACTCGATAAGATGAAAAGAGATAGGTAGTCATCAAAACAGTGCAATATATTCAGCAAACAACAATTCCAATAACTTCAAAATTGGGCTCGGTGGCATGACACACCACATTTGTCAATGTGATATTTTGTATAAATTTGGCCATATCCACTTTCAAGGCGACATTTTCTATTGTAACGCCACTGACATCATTATTATAATGCGTAATATCCTTTGCTGACATCATGATACTGTCGCCATATCTGATTGTTGCATGACGTCACAATACAACGTTGCTACAAGAAAGATACATTGTATGGGATTTCGTCCTCCCAGATTCAAACGTCCTCTGGTGGACAAGGGCAAATACTCTTATCATGACAGAATGGAAACTTCCGTATTAGATTAAACTGGTTACATTCAAGCATGTATCACAAAATCAGATACTATTGCACCTGCAAGGGCTGTAACTCCAAAAAAAAATAGCCCATGGGCTTCAATACCCCTCGGCTATCAGTTATTGTCTACACCCAGCAATCATGCATTGTATAACATCATCAGTGTATTTTTGTCCCCCGCCGCAACGCGGCCGGGGTCTTTAAAATGGTTCTTGCTTCTTTGTGTCCGTGGATGTCCGTGTGTCCGTCCATGTCTGTTCGAAGCGATAACTTCCTAATGCTTTGTTGGATTC
Organism: Hanleya hanleyi; assembly: GCA_036873755.1. Lineage (NCBI taxonomy): Eukaryota > Metazoa > Mollusca > Polyplacophora > Lepidopleurida > Hanleyidae > Hanleya > Hanleya hanleyi. The sequence goes on along the minus strand of JAVTVY010041974.1, from coordinate 3,880 downwards.
TTCCGAAATTCGGAATATGCATTCCTTGCGGCAAGACGCCAGTCCGTGTTCCATTTCAGCAACATCTGCCTGAAGGTGGCGCCGCTAGTTCTTGCTTCTTTGCGTATGTGGATGTCCGTGTATGTCCGTGCATGTCTGTTCAAAGCGATAACTTTCTAACGCTTAGTTGGATTCTTCCGAAATTCGGCATACGCATTCCTTGTGACAAGACACCAGTCCGTATTGCATTTCAGCAACATCTGCTTGAAGGTGGCGCCACTAGTTCTTGCTTCTTCGTATCCGTGAATGTCCGTGTACGTCTGTTCGAAGTGATAACTTCCTAACGCTTTGTTGGATTCTTCCCAAATTCGGAATATGCATACCTTGCGACAAGATGCCAGTCTGTATTACATCTCAGCAACATCTGCCTGAAGGTGGCGCCACTGGTTCTTACTTTTTTGTGTCCGTGGATGTTCATGTACGTCCGTGCATGTCTGTTCGAAGCGATAACTTTCCAACGCTTTGTTGGATTCTTCCGAAATTCAGCATTTGCATTCCTTGCGACAAGAGGCCAGTCCGTATTGCATTTCAGCAACATCTGCCTGAAGGTGGCGCCACTAGTTCTTGCTTCTTTGCATCCGTGGATGTCCGTGTACGTCCGTGCATGTCTGTTCGAAGCGATAACTTCCTAAAGTTTTGTTGGATTCTTCCAAAATTAGAATACGCATTCCTTGTGACAAGACGCCAGTCCGTATTACATTTCAGCAACATCTGCCTGAAGGTAGCGCCACTGGTTCTTGCTTCTTTGAGTCCGTGGATGTTCGTGTACGTCCGTGCATGTCTGTTCGAACCGATAACTTCCTAACGCTCTGTTGGATTCTTCCGAAATTCAGCATTCGCATTCCTTGCGACAAGAGGCCATTCCGTATTGCACTTCAGCAACATCTGCCTGAAGGTGGCGCCGCTAGTTCTTGCTTCTTTGCGTATGTGGATGTCCGTGTACGTCCGTGCATGTCTGTTCGAAGCGATAACTTTCTAACGCTTAGTTGGATTCTTCCGAAATTCGGCATACGCATTCCTTGCGACAAGACACCAGTCCGTATTGCATTTCAGCAACATCTGCTTGAAGGTGGCGCCACTAGTTCTTGCTTCTTCGTATCCGTGAATGTCCGTGTACGTCTGTTCGAAGTGATAACTTCCTAACGCTTTGTTGGATTCTTCCGAAATTCGGAATATGCATACCTTGCGACAAGATGCCAGTCTGTATTACATCTCAGCAACATCTGCCTGAAGGTGGCGCCACTGGTTCTTACTTTTTTGTGTCCGTGGATGTTCGTGTACGTCCGTGCATGTCTGTTCGAAGCGATAACTTTCCAACGCTTTGTTGGATTCTTCCGAAATTCAGCATTCGCATTCCTTGCGACAAGAGCTAGGCCAGTCCGTATTGCATTTCAGCAACATCTGCCTGAAGGTGACGCCACTAGTTCTTGCTTCTTTGCATCCGTGGATGTCTGTGTACGTCCGTGCATGTCTGTTCGAAGCGATAACTTTCTAAAGTTTTGTTGGATTCTTCCAAAATTAGAATACGCATTCCTTGTGACAAGACACCAGTCCGTATTACATTTCAGCAACATCTGCCTGAAGGTAGCGCCACTGGTTCTTGCTTCTTTGAGTCCGTGGATGTTCGTGTACGTCCGTGCATGTCTGTTCGAACCGATACCTTCCTAACGCTCTGTTGGATTCTTCCGAAATTCAGCATTCGCATTTCTTGCGACAAGAGGCCATTCCGTATTGCATTTCAGCAACATCGGCCTGAAGGTGGCGCCACTGGGTCAAAATAGATATTTGTGTCTCAAATCTTCACCTGTTATCACTTAAATGCCAATATCCTCCATTTGGAGATCTCCTGCAAACAAAATTATCTCCCTTGATCGCTGTGTCGATCGTCCGCCAGGTGGCGTGCTCTCCGCGCATGTCCATCACTCTTTTTCCTTTGCAGTCTTGGTGACAAGATCCGTTTTGAAAGAGCTCCTGTAAACAGTAACTTTTGGATTGTTATAGACGCACTCTAGGGTTATTTTTTTCTCCCGTGAGTTCATTATGAACCAACGTAGTCGCCCAGCTATAAAGATTTATAAGGAACGAATCATGTCGTCAGTTTTAACCAGTTAAAGACTTGCATTTTCTTTGTTTTCAAGTGCAGGGCACAGGTGTGTTTACAGTCAAGTGACATGCCGTGAATGTGCAGACTGGGACGACGTGACCTGGCATAGCTACATGTATCCCATGGCGACGCAGTCAACTCTGGAGAGCGGCCACTGACCTGGCAAGATGTCCAGCTGAGAAGCAAGCTACTCAGGCCCTCTTCAACGACTTGGCTGTAAACGAAGTTTTCCTACCAGCAACTTATCGTTGAACGATACTGTTGCCAGTGGAATCTTCACAACAGTCCCGTGAAACAGTACAGATCACGGACACAGGATCACAGCTCCACGGCGAAGAGCAGTACCCTGGAGCTACATTTCAAGACGGTGAACAAGTTACAGACCCAAGCACGGCCTAGTTCAAGTTCACCGGAGAAGATGAGTTACGGACTCTATACCGGAGCTGTTACAACCACGGATCTGGGCAGACCTCGGATTACAGTTCCCGTTCATCCAAGCCTCCGCAACTCAAGAAAGACAAGTCTTCCAGCCGGGACCTGGTGAAGAACCGGGACCCGGCAAAGAGCCGTACCCTGGGCCTTCAAGCGGGAACGGTCGACAAGTCTACAGTCCGGAGCACAGACCGGGACTACCAAGATCAAAGCGAGTCCTCGGATATCAACTCCCGTTCATCCAAGTCCCCAAAGAACCGCCGTACCCCGGAGACACAGACGGACACGGCGAAGAAGGCAGTCCGAGAATCAAGATCACGGACTCCATCACTACAGCGGGACCCCGGCTCAAGCACAGCTCACCGGTTCCACGGCACGGAGTCACGGCCCTATACGGGACGCCGGGAGTCGGACAAGCCAAAGGCCTACAGGGACCGGGATTCCAAGGAATCGCGGCCCTATCCAGAGAGCCGTACCACGGAACGGGAGACATCACGGCCCTATCCAGAGAGCCGTACCACGGACGGGAGACCTCACGGACCTATCCAGACCGCCGTGACTCCGATACCGGAGCACCGCGGGAGGAAACTACAGCCCGGAGCCGTACCACGGACCCGGAGCCGTACCACGGAGCGGGATACCACACGGACCTATCCAGCGCGCCGAGAGTCTACATCTGAGAAGTCACGGACTCAAGCAGAACGGACTTATACAGATCACCGAGACTCCACATCCAAGGAGTCACGGACTTATGAGGAACGGACTCAGCCAGAACGCCGTGAGCCGGCCTCCACTCCAGCTTGGACCCGTACAACGGAGCCACACCTCGGTACTACGGCAAGCAGATCTCGTAAAGAAGTCGCACAACGTTACAACGCCGAGATTCCTATCCTGTACGTCATCATCGGGAGAGGGACCGTCCTAGACGTCGGACCCCTTCACCTAGTCCAGCCTACCGGAGTCGGTACCATAGGGACCATACCCCGGAGCGACCTTACAACAGACGAGGGAGAAGCCGTTCACCGGTTTCTCGTCAACAAGCATTGATGGCGAGGAGCGGACGTCTACCCACCATCAACCCGGAGCATCGGGATGAAACGGAAGTCCAGAGATGAACAGGGACACGTAGATCACCATTCTGGACCTGCCCCCAAGGAACCGACTTCTGCTCCAGGGGTACCTTCCAAGGCAAGCCTGGTCAAGAAGCACAGTCATCTCCAGGCTTCACAGCCCCTTACCAACCTCGACACCACAGAGCGTCGGGACTCCGACTGCAGAGCACCTCGGACCCGACCATCGGAGAGA
>JAVTVY010041973.1:0-19357 GCA_036873755.1 Hanleya hanleyi | reverse complement strand
CACAAATCCGTGTGTTTGGTAGTCGAATTTATCCTCAGAACATCGACCATTTCATGTAGGCGTTTCAAGGGGCGACAAGTCGTCCGTACGGCTACCTGTTCGTAGATTTAAAAGCCCATACCCCCGAAGATCGTCGGCTGACGACCCACCTGTTACCCGGCGAGGAATCACTGCAGCCTCTACATCATCCGCCGAGTCCACTCCTGGCAGAGCAGCAACCCACCCCCGTACAGCGGGCCTCCTTCATACCACCAGTCCCGGAATATCACCCAACCGTGAAGGACCAACCCGAGGTTGAAAAACATAATGTGAACTCGAGGCTATGGAAGGATTTGTTCAAAGAAAGTATGGACGCTGAGATAGGCGAGATGTTGGAGGTCACAGAAAACAAGTTTCAACGCAAAGGGTATTCGAAAGAGGAAGCCGCAATTTTAGCCCATAACAGATTGGCACCCAGACTACGACGGGCTTTACGTCAGCAGTATGTCGACCTCGTGACCCATATGAAATTGTTCGACAACGACCCAGTCCATATGGAAATCGAAAGAACAGCGTCGATGTTGAAAACCTCGGGCATGAACTGGAAAGCGGCGAATGTCAGAGCAATAGCACAAAAGCAGCATTTGTTTGAACGCATCATTAAACGACGTTAAATCGTTAAGAAAGTGTGTTAAAGCGTTGAGGCGAGCGTCAAGGCGTACATATTGGGCGTTAAGGCGTAACAGTGGGCGTTGGCGGGTGTTACTGTCTATGAAAGCGAGTGTGTTCCCAAAACACGCACAGTCGACGTTCAACCATCAACATGGCTTATACTTGTTCCGAATGTGAACGCACGTTCACCAGACATTACGATATGATGCGACACCAGAAAAATATACATGGGATTGAAGACGCCGAAGAGTCCGTTGAATCGGATGCTGATACAGAGATCGATGAGAGTGTATCGACTGATACCGAATCCAAGATTGCTGACAGTCTATCTACTGACATGGAGAGCTTGACCTCAGATAGTCAGCCTACATCCCAGGAAAGTGAGGCAGAACCTACCTTCTGGGATCGTATTGTGACAGCAGCTATCAATACTCACGCTGAAGCGATCGAGGACGCGGAACAGGATAACTTACAACAGGCGTACACCGAAATGCGGCCCCGCATCAGGAAAACAGCCATGGCGATCTATGAACAGTATACCTTACTACCGCTTGAAATGAAAGGCGACCCCACGCACAGGTCCATCATGAAGACCAAGCGTCACTTGGAAGAGGCTATGGGGTTACCACCCACCGAGGCCCTGGAAAATGCGATAAGAATGCGCAAACAACTGTTTCAGGACATGCTGCCCAACGAATATCCAGGCCTGCCCGAGGAGGACTAGAACAAAAGGATGGAACTCTCTGAAACGGCGACTTCTGATTGGACAGCCGAGAATACATCTAACGGGCAAGAACGAATATGGCAGGACAAAATGGCGGTCTGATTGGACAAGAGTATTCTTAAATTGTAAACATACCCAACGCGGCTCCCCCAGCGTGGGTATGTTATGATGGAGGGGAAAATAAACTATATGAAAAAAAAACTTGTTGTTGTTGTTGTTGTTCTCTCATCCTTGTTGTTGTTCTTCTTCTCTCACCTGTCTATATCAAGTTGTTATGCTAGGGCGTTAAGGCGGACGTTGACGGGCGTCACTGCATTTCCAATGAATTAGCGACAATTCCATGAAAATCAGAGCTTTTGGGCTAATTCACCAGGGCGTTGAAGCGTTGAGCTTGGCGTTGGCGGGCGTTGCTCACAATTCCCTGTTTGCGCATGCGCAGAATGGTGACAACGGCCGAGACACTAGTCCAGGCGGGTGCCCCCTCATGTGTGCTTCACATTGATACCTCATACGGCTCTATCGGCCCATTAGGGGCTCCCCTAGCTCCCAAAACGTCTATTTCCATACCCTTTTCCCACAATTCCCTGTCTGCGCATGCGCAGAATGGTGACAACTCCCGAGCCACTAGTCCAAGCAGATGCCCCCTCATGTATGCTTCACACCGATACCTCATTCGACCCAATCGGTCCACTAGGGGCTTACCTAGATCCCAAAACGTCTATCTCCATACCCTTTTCCCATAATTCCCTGTCTGCGCATGCGCAGACTGGTGACAACGGCCGAGACACTAGTACAGGCGGATGCCCCCTCATGTGTGCTGCACACTGATACCTCACTCGACCCAATCAGCCCACTAGGGGCTTACCTAGATCCAAAAATGTCTATTTCTATACCCTTTTCCCACAATTCCCTGTCTGCGCATGCGCAGAATGGTGACCACGACCGAGACACTAGTCCCGGGGGATGCCCCCTCATGTGTGCTTCACATGGATACCTCATACGACTCCATAGGACCATTAGGGGCTCCCCTAGATCCCAAAACGTCTATTTCCACACCCTTTTCCCATAATTCCCTGTTTGCGCATGCGCAAATTGGTGACAACGCCCGAACCACTAGGCCAGTGAGATGCCCCCTCATGTGTGCTTCACATTAATACCTCACTCGACCCAATCGGCCCAATAGTGGCTCCCCTAGATCCCAAAACGTCTATTTCCATACCCTTTGGCGATCGCGCATGCGCAGAATGCCGCTATTCAACCCCACACCCAACCCATCAGATGCCCCTTCACGAATGCTTCACTTTGATAACTCACTCAACCCCATCGGACCATTAGTGGCTGCCCTAGACGCCAAAACGTCTATTTCCATACCCTTTGGCCACCGCGCATGCGCAGAATGACGCTATTTCAACCCCACACCCAGCCCATCAGATGCCCCTTCACATAAGCTTCACAATGATACCTCATACGACCCAATCAGACCATGCAGTGTATTTGTTTTCTGGGGACTACTTTTTCTCCGCGGAGGCGACCGCATCACCGCCAGGCCGCATCACCGCGGAGGAATACAAGGTCAGGTGACCAGAAGTGCCGGAACTATAGCGGCTTTGACGACCTCAGAGATGGAAGGCCGTGCCTGGAACAGCGCCCCCTGTCGGATGCAAGAGTTACCTCCCCCGGCAAAAGGGGACCTTTCCGGGTTTTTCTATACTACTGACCTGAACATTCAGAGCACAGATTCAAGTCAGTTTATTTGAGGTCATTTTAACTGTAATGGCTTTATACTTCTTGTTTATGTCTGTGGCTCTCGAATTTTGATGGTGAGTCAGATATCTGACTGTAAAAACAAACACGGTATAAAATTTTGTGGGACAAATATAGAAATTTCCTTATTTTTATTGTTGATGTTGCGTATCTGTTATAAATCCATGGAAAACTGTCAAAGAAAATAAAAAGTCTGAATTCCAGAATTAAATAAAATTCTTATTTATTCATTATAGCTACAATAGTAAAGAAGAACTGCCCACATCCTCACCCGAAGAAAGAATAATATACCGTAATCTGGGGTGACTGAAAACACTTTTTTGGGGTGTTATAAATTAATTTTTGAAAATGCTATATATTATAATCTTAAAATCCCTCCTGGTGTCTGACCTTTCCGATGCAGGAGATTGGTGATCATCGGATCAAAGTTGTTTTCATTTTCACTTGTTCAAAGTCACCTCATGGTTGGGGTGCCTTGGAACAATTAAGCCAAAGAATGCAATTCATAATGTTTCCTACATCTCGCTTGATTTAACATATGATTATCAGTTTCACAAGTCCCTGCCTTTCTGGTGAGTTACTGTGGTTTTTCCAACCATCAAAAAAAGTGTAAAAATCGAGGTATTGTTTATGAGCTAATAACCAAAGAAAGAAACAGAAGTCTTTGGCGTTTTCATATTAGACAGAACCAGACCCCAGCTGGTTACTTACAACACCACTTTTGGTTCGCACCTGCAAAATAACAACAAGAGCCATTGTGAATGTGTTCAAATTCACCCTGGTAAAAAAAAAAAAACAACATTTTCCTACCGCCCTACCCACATCAGTGAAACAGGGTCGGGTTACGCCCAACACACATATTTTTAAGGATGGCCTTATTCACCCCAGGAAGGGATGGTTGGTATCATAAATATTGAAATTCTTTTTGGATTATTTGACGAATCAAAATATACAAAAAAGCTGGAATAGTGTCTGCCGACAGCAACATTGTGACAGCTTTTTGTCGGGTAGGCCTACCCCCATGGTGTTTTAGGGCATTTTCAGTTTCTGCCGGGTGATTGTCTATGATGGTGGCTGCTTCCAAATCGAGCCGCTCATCATATGTTCAAATTGCCGATAAATTTGACAGAACAAATCAGTCTTTCCAGCAAAAAAATATTGGGAATAGGTTTTTCTGAAGATGTGCCGGCGAAATTTACTACATAATAAGTAAGGAATTTTAATAGTATTTTCACACCAGAGATCCTTTCCGCATTTTTGATCGACTATCTTTGTGGCGCGATCCGTGTTCTGGGGTGACTGTTAAATCCATCACGTGACCACGCTGTACCGTAGCGGATAGGAATGTTGTTGTTGCTGTCTAGCTTCTCTTTACATTTATGAACCCATGTTCAGGGGCGTCGTTAGGGGGGGGTCGTCCGGTGCGAACGACCCCCCCTTGGCCGCACCAAAAAAAAAAAACAGAAGAAAAAGCAAAAGAAAAAAACAAAAAAACAAAAAACAAAAACAGATAAAACAAAAACATAAAATAAAAAAGCATAAAAATTACAGATAGAGTGCCAAGACGTGTAGTGGTGTGTAAAAGGCCCGTTTTGTTTGTGTCAAACCAGGGAGTCAAATGGAGTCCGGCATATTCTTCAATATCGATGCGGGTTTATGCGAAACAAATGTGAAAATAGAACCATAAATCTATATACATTGTGTTCAGATTTGTTTCCGAGAAAACTGGTAAAACGCATCTCCGGCAACCGGAGACCCTGGAGCTTCCGGGGCCTAAGCGGCCCCTGGACCCTCGCCTGTCAGGCTGTGACGATTGTTCATTTTAGCTTTGTGTAAATGAATCGCTATCATATTGGTTCTAATGTTCCATCATGTAAAGGTCATCGGTTTTTTATGTGTTCTTTTTATGTGATAAATATAATTAAACAGTCAAATGGATTCAGGCATGAAGTATGATTTTTTCAATATCGATGAGTGCTTATAAATGCGAAACATACGTGAAAATAGAACCATAAATCTGCATACATTACGTTCGAATTTATTTCTGGGAAAACTCTTAGAACTTGTCTCTGGAGATCTGGAACTTCGGAGCTTCCGGGGCCTAAACGGTTCGTGGACCCTCGCCTGTTGGGCTGTGAGGATTTCCTTGTTTTATCCTTGTGTGAATGAATCGTATCTGTAGGCATATTCGTTTCCCTCCCAAGAACTTTAAGTCATCGTTTTGTATGTTTTAAATATAACTAGAACGTCAAATGGATGAAGGCAGGAGGTGCGAAGTTTTCAATATCGATGCATGCTTATAATTGCGAAAAAAAATTCGTGAAAATAGAATCATAAATGTGCATGCAGTATGATCAGTTTTATTTCCGGAAAACGTTCAGAACGCATCTCCGGCTATCTAGGACCCCGGAGCTTCCGGGGCCTAGGCGGCCCCTGGACCCCCGCCTGTTGGGCTGTGATAGTGGTCCCCAACTTTCAATTATGTTCCGACGCCACTGATTTAGCCTACGAGGTATATAGGCCCAAAGCGTTATTACTGTGTTTTCAAGATGACAAGAGAATAAAATATAATACTGATATTTGACAAATGACGTGTTAGTTTAATTGTTGGAAATCGCTCAGAATGCATCTCAGACCATCTAAGGTCTCAGAGCTGTATACTATAACCCTAAATCTGCATACATTATGTTCAGATTTAATTCCGGGAAAACGCTTAGAACGGATCTCCGGCGATCTAGGACCCCGGAGCTTCCGGGGCCTAGGCGGCCCCTGGACCCTCGCCTAAAGTGCTATGATAATCGACCCCCCTTTGAAAAATCCTAGCGACGCGCATGATGTTCAGGTATGTTGTTCTCTAAGAACGATCAGAATTTATTGCTAAGATGTTCAAATATATTTGTATGCTGGCATACGGTAAAACTAAGCTTTCCATAGAACGTAGGCATGAACCTTGCTAAGTGTTGTTTACACCACAATTCCTCTAGCTATTAAAGATTCATAGCGTCTCCCTTCCCTCACCGCTATGCCGACGACAAATACATTTCCCTGGTGGTAATTCGAACATCTCCATGGCGCACTTATTATTACCTTTGCGCCCTATTGGACATTCATTAACTTGAGAAAAAGGGCCGCCATGAATAAAAATACCATAATCGATGTTGTGATCATCACCCCCTGTATACACGGGGTCTATTATGACGGAAATGCCCATCTTCTTGACCCTCGATTTCAGGTGATTTTGAGGCTCCATAGGGATAATTTTAGCGTCTGTAATCAATTTTTAACCGACGAATGGCCATTTAGTCTGCCATTTCTGTATTTTTATTCATGGCGGCCCATTTTCTCAAGTCAATGAAGGTCCAATAGGGCGCAAAGGTAATAATAAGTGCGCCATGGAGATGTTCGAGTTACCACCAGGGAAATGTATAATTTGTCGTCGGCATAGCGGTGAGGGAAGGGAGACTCTATGAATCTTAGCTACAATTCCTCATGCTTTCTACAGGTTGGGGAAAATACCTTGATCGAGGTATTATACCTTTATCGGGGTATTATACCTCGATCGAGGTGGCCTATACCTCGATTGGGGTATAGGGCTATGTCAACTTCAGTTTTTGTCAATTTTTGGAAAATGTGGACATCCACACATACCCTGGACTGTATGGATCTTTCAACAACATCTATGGCGTCATTGTTCCACGATTTTTACAGCAACTTATTGCTTTGTTTTATGCGACTAATCCGTCAAATTAGCCACTCTAATATTTCAAAAATGAAACCTGGCTTCAAATGACATATTCGGTGAAATTTATTATGTAAATGAAAATGGCATGTGATGGCATACTTCCATCTCAAAGTCATATATCCATGTTGCATGAATGTAGATGCACTGACTGATGAATAAATTAGATTAAATTGTCTGAGGCAATGCACAATCTCCTAGCATGCATACACTTGGCAGGGTCATAATACCCGGAGCAGAGGTCTGTTTTTTATGTGCACATGCTTGCAGGTAACAATGAACTAAAGTTTAGTCCTATTACGTTCCAGGTTAAACAGGTTCAGTTCGCCCCTGAAAAACTGACCTTCTTGTACTTTAACCTGGAACTACACACTGATGTTGTTGATTACCACTCCTCCCACTTCACGTGAAAAGTACCAAACCACACTCCAATCAAATTGATTTTTGAGAACGCAAACTGTCTTCTGAGACGAGCACTTTTCAACCGTCTGAGCTGGTCACGTGGGTATCGTCGTTTGATTGTGTCCTGAAAACAACACAGGCTCGCGACTGTCACAATTTTTTCAGAAATTAATCGACACTTACTAAGTTAGCGAAACACAAATTCAATAAAAGTTAGTTATGATATTATCCAGTAATAACACAACTGAGCATTTAATGCGGGATATGCTTAATGCTTAATATGCTTAATGCGAACATCCACCTTTGGCGGAAGTGACGTAATTTGGTTTGTTTTAACCAGCAGTTTAGATTATGTATCTATCAGTTAAACTTGATTTATTAACTAGGCATTGCCTCTCAAATCCTGCAATTTGTGCATGACCTTGATATGGAAGTATGCCACCCCATGCTATTTTCATTTACAGAATAAATTTCACCGAATATGTCATTTGAAGCCATATTACATTTTTGAAATATTGAAGTGGCTAATTTGAATGATTAGTCGCATAAAATGAAGCAATACGTTGCCATGAAAATCATGGAATAATGAAACAATAGATGCATGCTGTGGAAAGATTCATGCAGTCCGGCATATGTGTGAATGTCCACATTTTCCTAAAATATATAAAAACTGAAGTAGACATAGCCCTATACCCCAATCGAGGTATAGGCTAATACCTCGACCAAAGTATAATACCCCGATCAAGGTATAATACCTCGATCAAGGTATTTTCCCCAACCTGTTCTACACAGATAAAAAAAAATGGGAAGTTCGTCATGTAGGCCTAAAGATCTTCAAACGGGGACCTTGTCGGGTAGCTTTCCCAGGTTTAACAAGGTTCCCTACATGTACTCACTTATTGTGTTTTCCTTACATGATGAATAGGCAAAAAAATTAATCCATATTCAGCAAAACAAAAAAAACAAAAGCACTAGCCCTCACACTAGCCGACAAAGTTGAGCACTACATAATGAGCCAGCTATAGCTTTGTCCCTGGATTTCTCGCTACAGGCTCACCGTTCCTCAGAGCTTGGCTTGGTGTGGATCACTGGACGTGGTCCAGCCTGTTAACTTCGAAATAACTTCTTTGTTCATTGTCTGTGTTTTATGTTTTGCCATACTTTGTTTTTTCAAAAGTTGAGCAATAAACTAATTGAATTGATTGAATTGAATTGATACGCTTCAGCCTTCCTTTTGGCTTCACAAACATTTGCTAGTGTGGCTAATTTTGTAATTACCAATGGATCAGTAGTCCACACCAGTAATGCGGAACCAGCTACGGTACTCCAGGCTATACCCAGTGACTCCTCAACTTCCCCTCTCTCAAAGGTGGTTTCATCCATACCAGTATAATATAAAAAAAAATGTTGTAATGAGTATAGTAACATTGTATCTTTATTACTGAATCATCGATCCAAAAATCTGTATTACTGGGATAGAACACTGCATGCAGACCCACAGAGGTCAGTGAGTGTCCCAGATTTGTCTCGCCACTGGGTACGTCTTCCATGTAAGGGATCACGAAACGGATAATGGGCCCCCCTCCCCCCTCCCCCCCAAACAATACAAAAGGAAACCATTATAAGGGTAGTGAATGGGTCTGAGTTGAGCTTTCTTTTCCCTGTGAGACACTTTCATAAGGTATATTCTGGCAGACGACAGATTGCAGCGATACTTTGAAACTGTTCATCACGAATGTATGATGGGGCCACCCCCCATCCCCCCTCCCCTCCCAACAATACAAAATTATATATTCTGCCAGACGACAGATTGATGCAGCAGTTTGGAACTATTTTTGCTGAGTGACAGTTCGCAGCGACGCTTTGACAAGGCATATTTTCCTGCATGACAGATTGCTGCGACAGTTTGAAATAGTTTTCCTGCACGACAGATTGCTGCGACAGTTTGAACGTCTTTTTCTTTTGCGACAATTTCCAGCGACACTTTGACAAGGTATATTCTGCTGGACGACACATTGCTGCGACACTTTTACCCATCCTACATATTCCAAAACTGAGTCAATGTATTGCTACTCTTTCTTGTAATCATATGATGGGCCCTCGGTGGCCGAGTAAGTAACGCCGGAATCACCCTACAGCAATTTAACACTGAAAAGTACAGATTTCAGGAACATTTCGAGGAACCTACAATGTACCTCTGAACTCTCAATGTACAAACTGACAAATTATAAAATCAATAACCTACACATCAGATTTAGTGACAAACATATTCTCAACTTCTAAGTGACCTGGTCATCCCTTTAATAATCCAATCACAGCATTTCAGCTATAGAAGTCAAATAATTTCTCCACCAAAGCGTAACTAGGCTAATGTCGAAGCTGGGTGTTCGGCATGAGTGTGCGTGAACTTGAGTTTCGAAGCACTGTTACGAAGGAATATATCTGAAGTGGTGTTAGGGAAAAATGTACGTGCAAATGAGTGTCAAAGCATGTCAGGGAGGAATATATGCTTAGTCGAATGTCAAACCGGTGTTACTGAAGAATGTACATGAAGGCGAGTGTCAACCAGTGTTAGGGAGGAATGTACGTGAAGTATAGTGTCAAAGCGGTGTACATGGAGTCCAGTGTCAAAGCAGTGTTAGGGAGGAATGTATGAAGTCGACTGTCAAAGCGGTGTTAGGGAGAAATGTACGTGAAGCCGAGTGTCAAAGCGGTGTTGGGGAGGAATGTATGTGAAGTCGAGTGTCAAAGCGGTGTTAGGGAAGACTGTTTGTGAAGTCGAATGTCAAAGCGGTGTTAGGGAGGAACGTATGTGAAGTCGACTATCAAAGCGGTGTTAGGGAGGAATGTATGTGAAATCGAGTGTCAAAGCGGTGTAAGGGAGGAATGTATCTGTGGTCGAGTGTCAAAGCAGGATTAGGACTTAGGATTAGTATGACAAGTTAGGTATGACAAGTTGAATGTGAAAGCGGTGTTAGGGAGGAATGTATGTGAAGTCGACTGTCAAAGCGGTGTTAGGGAGGAATGTATGTCAGGTCGAGTGTCAAAGCGGGATTAGGACTTAGGGTTAGGTATGCTTCATAACTATCAGGTTTAGGGTCATTTCAGCTATAAAAGTCAGATAATTTCTCCACCAAAGCGTAACTAGGCTAATGGCGAAGATGTACGTGAAGTCGAGTGTCAACCAGTGTTAGGGAGGAATGTATGTTTACTCGAATGTCAAAGCGGTGTTAGGGAGGAATGTACATGGAGTTGAGTGTCAAAGCGGTCAAAGCTGTACGTGAAGTCGACTGTCAAAGCGGTGAATACGTGAAGCCGAGTGTCAAAGCGGTGTTAGGGAGGAATGTATGTCAGGTCGAGTGTCAAAGCGGGATTAGGACTTAGGGTCATTTCAGCTATAGAAGTCAGATAATTTCTCCACCAAAGGGTAACTAGGCTAATGTCGAAGCTGTACGCGAAGTCGAGTGTCAACCAGTGTTAGGGAGGAATGTATGTGGAGTCGAATGTCAAAGCGGTGTTAGGGAGGAATGTATGTGAAGTCGACTGTCAAAGCGGTGTTAGGGAGGAATGTATGTGAAGTCGACTGTCAAAGCGGTGTTAGGGAGGAATGTACTTGAAGTCGAGTGTCAAAGCAGTGTAAGGGAGGAATGTATCTGTGGTCGAGTGTCAAAGCGGGATTAGGACTTAGGATTAGGTATTAGAAGTCGAATGTCAAAGCGGTGTTAGGGAGGAATGTATGTGAAGTCGACTGTCAAAGCGCTGAATGTACGTGAAGCCGAGTGTCAAAGCGGTGTTAGGGAGGAATGTATGTCAGGTCGAGTGTCAAAGTGGGATTAGGGCTTAGGGTTAGGTATGCTTCATAACTATCAGGTTTAGGGTCATTTCAGCTATAGAAGTCAGATAATTTCTCCACCAAAGGGTAACTAGGCTAATGTCGAAGCTGTACGTGAAGTCGACTGTCAAAGCGGTGAATGTATGTGAAGCCGAGTGTCAAAGCGGTGTTAGGGAGGAATGTATGTCAGGTCGAGTGTCAAAGCGGGATTAGGACTTAGGGTTAGGTATGCTTCATAACTATCAGGTTTAGGGTCATTTCAGCTATAGAGGTCAGATAATTTCTCCACCAAAGGGTAACCAGGCTAATGTCGAAGCTGTACGTGAAGTCGAGTGTCAACCAGTGTTAGGGAGGAATGTATGTTTACTCGAATGTCAAAGCGGTGTTAGGGAGGAATGTACATGGAGTTGAGTGTCAAAGCGGTGTTAGGGAGGAATGTATGTGGAGTCGAATGTCAAAGCGGTGTTAGGGAGGAATGTGTGAAGTCGACTGTCAAAGCGGTGTTAGGGAGGAATGTATGTGAAGTCGACTGTCAAAGCAGTGTAAGGGAGGAATGTATCTGTGGTCGAGTGTCAAAGCGGGATTAGGACTTAGGATTAGGTATTAGAAGTCGAATGTCAAAGCGGTGTTAGGGAGGAATGTATGCGAAGTCGACTGTCAAAGCGGTGAATGTACGTGAAGCCGAGTGTCAAAGCGGTGTTAAGGAGGAATGTATGTCAGGTCGAGTGTCAAAGCGGGATTATGAACCCATGTACTTCAAGATCCTCATGGTACTCATATGAACAGTCACAATCAAAGCGTGACTGAGATACATCTTTTTTTTTAGATGACGATCCTATAACGAATATTATGGATTAAGAATACTGATCAGCGATACGGATTTGATATTTTTGGAACATCATGATGTCTTGCCGGCATCATTGAAAACTGTTGACCACTTCTCTCTTGCAGGAAGCTAGCCTATGTTTATGTATACTATGATTGTCTTTTTGAATTTGGTGCTAATACTGTTATGTGGAAAATGGAATAGTTCTTTGGATTATGGACGCGGATATTCTCTAATGGACGACGGCTGGATTATGAATGACGGACTAGACGCTTGTAATTAGGGTTAGGTATGCTTCATAACTATCAGGTTTAGGGTCATTTCAGCTATAGAAGTCAGATAATTTCTCCACCAACGCGTAACTAGGCTAATGTCGAAGCTGTACATGAAGTCGAGTGTCAACCAGTGTTAGGGAGGAATGTATGTTACTCGAATGTCAAAGGGGTGTTAGGGAGGAATGTTCATGGAGTTGAGTGTCAAAGCGGTGTTAGGGAGCAATGTATGTGGAGTCGAGTGTCAAAGCGGTGTTAGGGAGGACTATGTGAAGTCCAGTGTCAAGGCTGTGTTAGGGAGGAATGTATGTGAATTCGAGTGTCAAAGCGGTGTTAGGGAGGACTGTATGTGAAGTCGAATGTCAAAGCTGTGTTAGGGAGGATTGTATGTGAAGTAGACTGTCAAAGCGGTGTTATGAAGGAATGTATGTGAAGTCGAGTGTCAAAGCAGTGTAAGGCAGGAATGTGTCTGTGGTCGAGTGTCAAAGCGGGATTAGGACTTAGGATTAGGTATTAGAAGTCGAATGTCAAAGCGGTGTTAGGGAGGAATATATGTGAAGTCGACTGTCAAAGCGGTGAATGTACGTGAAGCTGAGTGTCAAAGCGGGATTAGTGTCAGGTCGAGCGTCAAAGCGGGATTAGGACTTAGGGTTAGGTATGCTTCATAACCATCAGGTTTAGGGTCATTTCAGCTATAGAAGTGAGATAATTTTTCCACCAAAGCGTAACTAGGCTAATGTCGAAGCTGTACGTGAAGTCGAGTGTCAACCAGTGTTAGGGAGGAATGTATGTTCACTCGAATGTCAAAGCGGTGTTAGGAATGTACATGGAGTTGAGTGTCAAAGCGGTGTTAGGGAGGAATGTACGTGGAGTCGAGTGTCAACCAGTGTTAGGGAGGAATGTACGTGAAGTAAAGTGTCAAAGCGGTATACATGGAGTCGAGTGTCAAAGCGGTGTTAGGGAAGAATGTACATGAAGTCGAGTGTCAAGCAGTGTTAGGGCGGAATGTACGTGAAGTCGAGTGTCAAAGCGGTGTTTGGGAGGACTGTATGTGAAGTCAAAGCGGTGTTAGGGAGGAATGTATTTGAAGTCGAATGTCAAAGCGGTGTTAGGGAGGAATGTACGTGAAGTCGAGTGTCAAAGCGGTGTTAGGGAGGAATGTATCTGAGGTCGAGTGTCAAAGCGGGATTAGGACTTAGGGTTAGGTATGCTTCATAACTATCAGGTTAGGGAGGAATGTACATGGAATCGAGTGTCAAAGGGGTGTTAGGGAGGAATGTATGTGAAGTTGTGTCAAAGCAGTTTTAGGGAGGAATGTACGTGAAGTCGAGTGTCAACCAGTGTTAGGGAGGAACAGACAAGGTAGTGTAGAAGACCGCAAAGCCGCTGTCGCTGACAAGGTAGTGTAGAAGACCGCAAAGCCGCTGTCACTGACAAGGTAGTGCAGAAGACCGCAAAGCCGCTGTCACTGACACGGTAGTGCAGAAGACCGCAAAGCCGCTGTCACTGACAAGGTAGTGTAGAAGACCGCAAAGCCGCTGTCACTGACAAGGTAGTGTAGAAGACCGCAAAGCCGCTGTCACTGACAAGGTAGTGTAGAAGACCGCAAAGCCGCTGTCACGGACGAGGTAGTGTAGAAGACCGCAAAGCTGCTGTCAAGGACAAGGTAGTGTAGAATGGCGCAAAGCCGCTGTCTCCGACAATGTAGTGTTGAAGTTAAGAAAGATGACTGCATGATTCCGTATCCAGAGAACCGCTAAGCCGCTATCAGTTAAAGGATTATGCAGAAGACCACAAAGCCGCTGTTACTCACAACGTAGTCTACAAGACCGCAAAGCCGCTGTCGCTAACAAGGTAGTGTTGAAGACCGCAAAGCCGCCGTCAATGACAAGGTAGTGTAGAAGACCTCTAAGCAGCTGAAAGATGACTGGATGATTCCATAGGCAGAGAACCGCTAAGCCGCTGTTACTGACAAGGTAGTGTAGAAGACCGCAAAGCCGCTGTCACTGACAAGGTAGTGTAGAAGACCGCAAAGCCGCTGTCACTGACAAGGTAGTGTAGAAGACCGCAAAGCCGCTGTCACTCGCAAGGTAGTGTAGAAGACCGCAAAGCCGCTGTCACTGACAAGGTAGTGTAGAAGACCGCAAAGCCGCTGTCACGGACCAGGTAGTGTAGAAGACCGCAAAGCCGCTGTCACGGACGAGGTAGTGTAGAATGGCGCAAAGCCGCTGTCTCTGACAATGTAGTGTTGACGGTAAGAAAGATGACTACATGATTCCGTATCCAGAGAACCGCTAAGCCGCTATCAGTTAAAGGATTATGCAGAAGACCGCAAAGCCGCTGTTACTCACAACGTAGTCTACAAGACCGCAAAGCCGCTGTCACTGACAAGGTAGTGTTGAAGACCGCAAAGCCGCCGTCAATGACAAGGTAGTGTAGAAGACCTCTAAGCAGCTGAAAGATGACTGGATGATTCCATATGCAGAGAACCGCTAAGCCGCTGTCACTGACAAGGTAGTGTAGAAGACCGCAAAGCCGCTGTCAATGACAAGGTAGTGTAGAAGAGCGCAAAGCCGCTGTCTCTCACAATGTAGTGTTGAACATAAGAAAGAAGACTGGATGATTCCATATGCAGAGAACCTCTAAACCGCTACCAATGAAAGGATTATGTTGAAGACCGCAAAGCCGCTGTCACTGACAACCTGGTCTAAAAGACCGCAAAGCCGCTGTCACTAACAAGGTAGTGTAGAAGACCGCAAAGCCGCTGTCAATGACAAGGTAGTGTAGAAGAGCGCAAAGCCGCTGTCAATAACAATGTAGGGTTGAACATAAGAAAGAAGACTGTACGATTAAACGATTATGTAGAAGATGTAGAAGACCGCAAAGCCGCTGTCACTGACAAGGTAGTGTATAAGACCGCAAAGCCGCTGTCAGTGACAAGGTAGTGTATAAGACCGCAAAGCCGCTGTCAGTGACAAGGTAGTGTAGAACAATGCAAAGCCGCTGTCATGTGCTTAGTCTATAAGGGATGTAGAACAATCAAATGAATTCCCAATGAAGTATTCCTTTAACAATGTTGTGTATAATGATGTCACAGTTGTGTCATTGTAAGATAGTGGCACAGAAATGGCACAAAACTGTTCTACGATGTCAAGCTCGTGCATAAAGGATTCAGAAATCATATCTCTACCCTGTTGAACTATGCTTCTTCTCTCGTGCTCCCTTACATGAAGTATCGACCATAACAGGATCCTGAATTGTGTGTCTGTGCAAATATGTCGATTACGTGGAGTAAGCATAGAGTTTTGCTATCTGAAAATATGCAAAGATAGACGGTATCCAATAAAATTTTAAACAAGCTACTCTCGACTCGAATATTTATACTCACCAAATGCCAATCATTTAAAATAGCGCAGATCTGAAATTCGAAAGCAAAGCATAAATGAGAGGCATTGTACTCTAGAGAACGAATGGGATATTCATTTGAATCAAATAATACTTGTTCGTGACAAGGATTTTACCAAACGAATATCATCATGATGTTTTGCTGCCTTCATCGAAAATTGCTGTCCGTTTCTTTTTTTTTTACAAAAAACACCTTTGCCCTTTTTTCATTTCAAGTATGCATGTTTGTAATTTGTGTTAATTGCCTACCGTCGAAGTTTTTTCCAGAGTTGACGCGGAAATAGTTTTGCTGACAACGGCGGAAAACTGAATGTAAGAACTGACGCTGATACTTTCTTACCTCCATTTAAAGAGGTCGTTTTCCTAACTGCTGGACTACAGAAAAAGTTCACACGAATAAACAAATACTGACATACGTTTTGCTCTAATGCTAATCACATCACATGATAACTGTTCGTGTACTTTCTTCAGAACAAATATTTGCATTAATGAGCAGAGAATGATTAATAATTCCACATACCACGGCCGCAATTCCCAGAAGAAGAGAGAGGGGAAGGAAGACCAAGCCATATCCAGCTTTGAGGTATTCAACATATACTGTCATTGTTGTACTGCCCTCTGCATTCTGTTCGTCTGCAATGCATTCCCGTAGCTCTGAGTTCTCAAACTACAATAAATGGAAGTGTCGTGCGTTAGTAACAAACTTACCGTGCTGGTCAGGTTAATTCGGAATGTGGAAAGGTTATACCTCATAATATTGCGAGAACTGGGAAGTTTCCATACGATACACAGCCAGAAACAAAAAAAACCCACCCTTTTGGTATTGAGAGAGGGTCAAATGGTATTAACCATTGGTGTTGACCAATGTGAACACTAAAAATGATGTTGAGACAAGTTAAACACAAAAACACAGCGTTGAAAATCGCTGAACACCATATTTTGGTCTAGGAAAGTCCTTCCTCGTACGAAAATGAGATAAACACATTGCAAAGCTAGCATGGTAGTTTTTTCTCTATTTTTGATAATCTATTTTTCCAAATATTTTAATAGTTCTAGCGATTTGACGACATACTTAAGTTATCTTCAATCGTGTTCCAAGTGCATGTATCAGGTTTATCTACTGCGTTCGTTTTTGCTATTTCAGTACACTGGGGGTTTTGTAGCTGCTGTAGCAAACCATGTAGCCTAATTCTCTGTGTCTAAGGAACCGTTTCCATTTATCGTTCGCGAATGAATAGTTTATTTTCCAAGGTGCGAGGGAATGTTTTTTTTTCTTCGAAATAAACAATTCATTTGCGATCGCTGTTCGAATGTTTTTTTTCTGTTGGCAATCGTTTTTCAATCGAGAAAATTTTCCCGAATAAAAAGCGATATCTCAATTTAATGGTTTTTTAATCAAGAAAATATAATCGATTGAAAACAACACGATTGAGGATTATAACCGAAAGTGGTGCGGCAATGTTCAGCCTGACTAACCCGCATTTATTTTACGTGAAGGTTTTTGACATCTGTGCGTGCTGACATTTTGAGTTGATTCGTCAGATTGTCGCTGTTCGCGGCGTTTGTTTGTCCTTACATCACCATTTTCCTTGTGTAGATAGATGGCGCTGTATTGACTAAAACATTGTCATATGGGGCTTTTGGGTCTTCGAAAGCACTTAGTTGATATATGGCGCGGGCCATTTGTAAAACTATTTGCAAATGTCATTATTTTTTTTTGCTTGTTTGCTCGGTTGTGTGAATTAATCTATTCTGGAGCTCCCTGGGTGGGAGTTTTGTTGTGCGGCTCCCAAAGTGGGAGTCTATAAGTGCAACACGCCGCATTTGCCTGGCTTGTGGGATATTTGATGGGAGATGAATTCGTATATTTTCAACAAATTATGAGAATTAATGAATACAAAGGGAATATATATATATATAAAAGAAATGATTCAAAGAAAATAATGATATTGATTATTTTTCACAATATGATGAAAATACACGTATTCATTCACCATCAAATATCCCACAAGCCTGGTAATTGCAGTATGGAAAACACTGAAAGTGGGCTGAACGCGGTTTGCTTGGCAAGATGATCAAGGTCTCGCCTTTGGCTAAAACGGAAACCTTGACGATGCGAAGATGTGTTTCAAAAGGCCTGTAGAATTCAGGTCATGTAACTTGGTTACTGAAGAATCAAACAACGCCACTGACCGCGTATAATACTATATGAGAAATGACTGCATTAATATAAAATATCAGTATATTTGAAATCATTCATAGTTCATTTATCAAAATGTAAGATTAAAATAAAAAAAAGCATTGTACATATGCGAATCCAACCGTTATATGCGATTCAATCGCCATTGTGATATGTATTTAATATAAATAGGAAATCGCTGCCGCGAATATTCTTATAATCAATAAAATTAACTTGATGGTGATTTTTTTAAGTTATTCACATCTCATTAGTTTAAAAACTGTACCAAAACATGAATGGAAACCCTTTCCTAATACATGATTTACTATAGCAAAATATACATATTTAAATACACTATTTTTCACCTTATTCAACCTAGAAATTCTCGGATTGAAGGCTAAGCTGTTCTGGGTTATCGCCATTCGCCCATTCACACCTCTATCAAGTCTGTGCCAAAATCATCCTGATAATGCAATCAACGACGAACTCAAATCCACTTATTACATATACCCGGTATTTACAAAAACAAAATATTGCGAATATCATCCTGTATTATACCAAGTTTCATGAATATATGAGGAAATTATCGGACGTATGAAGGGATTGACTGAACATTAACACATTGTCGGCTCACACGATTATTAAATAAACATGTAATTTTGTCATATACGCTTCGCCAGAGTAAATCTGAGCGCGGACGTCACACAAAGTATGGTACAGGTATGTGTATAGATATTTCCAGCATACGCCGGGCTCTACTTCGGCTTGTAGGAAACTAGAGATCGTGAATCATATATATTATTTGGTTATCTGACGCATTTATACAGTATAGTATAGTAATATAGGTTTTCCATCGACAAATCCGCAATCAATACTAAATGTAGTTCCCAGTTCGCGGGTAGAGCGGCGTACGACGGCAACACGGCCTATGTGTCAGATATCACTCTGCCTCACGATTCTCTCGCACCTCAAAAAAAAACCCGATTCCCTGGCGATTGAAGATTCGCGATCAAGAACGGATCGCGTGTGGGTAACCGATTGAAAAACGATATCGCGCGAGAATTTTTTTTCAGAAAAGGCTAAATCGTTTTTGCCAATTTTTTTCTCTCGATATCCTCGTAGCAGATTCACGAATGATCGTTTTTCAATCGAGAGAATTGAAGAAAAATCGCGACTGAAGAAAAAAAGATTAATGGAAACGATCCCTAAAAATCCATTTTCATGCTCTAATCGACAGCACCCTCGGCGGGATGGTTGAGTGTGTACATCTGTATTAAAATTACGAAGAACAAACAAATTTCTTGGATATTTGTGAAGGTAAATCTGTACATTCAAGGTCTGGGGAAGGTAAGAAACATTTCCATTAACTTGAATATCCGAATGACGACGTTCTTTTGTCGGGTCGAATGGAACAGTTTTGTTTTTATTACGATTCTCCAAACAGTGTGAGCTTCCGTCATCAGCATATTATTTTTAGAATCACGAAGGATATCGAATGTTCAACCATCGCAATAAATAATTTTTTCGACAGTATTCTGTTCTTATCCATTACTACAGTTGTTA
>JAVTVY010041972.1:0-19650 GCA_036873755.1 Hanleya hanleyi | reverse complement strand
AAAAATTCGTATAACTCTGAGTAAGCCAACAAAGTCATGCCGTTCCGGAAAAGTTCTGCTACGAAGGTAATGGAGACACTTACTTCTCTTGAATCAGGTTTTCTCTGCTGAAATATGCATCGTGAAACTGGATGGATCCCGGATTGTGACAGTGGAACTTGGGGATGTGTGGATGTGGATTTTTGGACTGTTTTTTTACGTTTTATATCCCTACGTGAATCGCCTTGGTTAGTACGGCCTGACTGATATATTACACAGAGTCATGGTACTTGACTACATATAACCCTGAAAAATCCTTCCTCTGTTTTCTCAAAGTATGTGTCGTACAACCAACATAATCAGTCCATTGCATAGTGATCGATATTTGACCGATTGAATAAAAGGGTTCACTGACTAGCCGTGTTTGGAAAACAATGGAATGCACGATAAATGATCGCCTTGTTTTGTACCTTGAAACTGAAAAGTAACTTACTGATATTCAAGCTGGTTTCTCAAAAGATGAACATGTGGTTTCTATTTTTTTCCTTTTTCTTTTTCCTTTTTTTAGAAATAGCCTATTATACTACTTAGATATACGGGATTTTAAAAGACCTTCATATTAGGTGATTAAAAAATTACCCATATTTATATCCAACTTTCTGAATGATAGACAACTTCAAGTTGGGTTGGGTACAACCATGTCTGGTCATTTCGATCAAGATCAAGGTGTCCCACAAGGTAGTATTTTGTCTACTACTCTTTTTAGCATCAAGATCGACAGCTTAACTGCAGTTTTTAATAAATCAATTGATGGGTCACTATTTGTAGATGATTTCAACATATAGTGGAAAAAGTATACATAATATTGAGAGAACATTACAACTTTGTCGAAATAGAATACAGAAATAGTGTCTCGAAAATGGTTTCAAGTTCTCGAGATCTAAGACATTTTGTATGCACTTTTGTAGAAAAAGAAGCCAAATTCATAGGAATATTGTTTGATCACTGATTAACGTTCTTATCGCATATAAGTTGCTTGAAAGCTTAGTGCACGAAAGCTCTTGATATATTGGAGGCGGTTGCCAGCTATAAGTGGGGAGGAGATCAGCAGACGCTTCTCCATTAATATCGATCACTTGTTCATTCTAAGCTTGCTTATGACTCTATTGTTTACAACGGTGCAAGCAAGTCAAACTGGCAAAGCTAGATCCTATTCTCCATCAAGGACAAAGACTTTGCGGCGGAGTGTTCAGAACATCACCTAAAGAAAGCTTATATGTCGAAGCAGATCAATCAAACTAGCAATGCAATATATCACAAAATTGCGCTAATACGTGGATTGGTATTTGAAGAAACCCTCCATTATCCCACCTCTTGGAATTCGTATGAAACTACACATTGTGGCAGTTGGTATTAAGTTTAGCAAATTTTACCTAACAAGCTCTTACCAGTTTCACTAAGGCAGTTAGCCAGACCAGAGGTAGATATTACAATGACGAAATATAAAAAGGCAAACACGAGCCAGGTCTTGTATACACAAGTCAGTTTGGTCTATTGAGAGAAAATACAGATCGCATCAAGCTATTTATACAGATGGTTCTAAATTGGAGCGACGTGCAATTGACCCTGGAAATTGTATATCGTGCAATTGCATACTTGAATTGAATTGAAATTTTATTCACCAAAATATACATCAAAGTATTAGATACCAGTGGCTGAAGTGCTGATGTTTTAAAATATATATGAGTAATAATTAGCCTGAAAATACAATCTGGCGGGAATAAAACCCAAAAGGCTTGCTCTATCCCAGTAACGTCTTAAATGGCATCGGTAGAAATATGACGAAAACATGGCTGATAAAAAGGAAGATTTCACGCACTCACAGAAATGGACCAGGAACCTCATTGGTCCATCTAAAGATCGTTGCTATATTGCTGAACGCGACGTTAAACCTTAATTCTCTCACTCTCTCTCTGGTACTAAAGATGGTGAGAGAGTAGCGTGTGCTACTATCTTTAGTTCCAAAACTAAATCCTGTCGTCTTTCAGGTAAAAGTTCTATTTTCACTGCTGAAGCCAGAGCTCTATTGTCAGCTTTAGATGGTATTGTTATATTCTCAGATTCACTGTCATGCCTTCAAGAGATTAAAAGTGAAACTTAGACTCGTCCCACCATCTTGAACATATTGCCACGTTGGCATCAAAGGAAATACTGAAGCTGATGAAATGTCTAAGGCAGCCCTAGATAATGAGGTTGATCCTGTTGGAATCCCATATTATAGCGATTTCAGACCCTCTATATGTGCTTAAATGAGAAAGCTGTTTCAAATCTTTATGGGATGCTGTGGATAATAACAAACTTCATGAGTTCCAAAAACCTGTAGGATATACTCATCTGAGCAGCCGGAAACGTTTCGATCAAGCCATGATCAGGCGATGTAGAATCGGCCATACACGATAAACTCACGAACATTTACTAAAAAAAGAACCAACCCCAAGGTGTATTCTATGCCACGAAGATCTCACAGTGAAACATATTCTGATCGACCGTATAGATTTTAAGATTGTAAGAGATTCTTTTTTATCGAGCAAAAGAAGAGGAGTATTTTAGGTTATTTTAGAGAAATCGGTTTGTTGTATAAATGTCAATGTATGTACATGTTTGCTGGGTTATTAATCTGTTTTGTTGGAAAACTTAAAATTGTGTTTGATCGTCGCTATATAGCTGAAACATTACTGAACGCGACGTTAAACCTTAATTTTCTCTCTGTCCATCTCTTGAATAAATGGGGATCCCCTTTAAGATCGAGCAATGGCACTTTCTGATTTGATACAGCTGGCCAACGCATCGGTTAAGGAATCATGCATACCTGCACATTATTTATATGCGTTTACCGTACTCCTCGACGAAAACTAGTTTAAAGCCGTATTCAATAAACGAAAAATTTATCGAAGAAAGAGAAATTTCGGTTCCGATTATTCACATCGATATACCACATTTGTGCTGGACACTCAAAATGCATAACAAACATACAAAGCAAGATTCATAGCCGGTTCAAGAACTTATACAAACAAAGTTCTTTTCATCCATTTGGTATAAGAACCCCGATGGAGGTATGACTGCAGAGATTTATCGGGTCCTTTTGTGCTGCCACACCGACGTCCACTGCTAACATCCAGGAGAATGGGATGGCTTGTGCAGTGAAGAAATTCGGAGATAGTTCATCATTCGCTGTAGCGCCGTACAGCACACTCGAAACAACCTGACTTCAAAAAAATGTTCCTATGCCTATGGAGACTTTGGTGAAGCCGACTATATCCGAAGGGGCAGCATCTTGCCGTATCGCAACGTCGATCAGCTTAGCACATCTTGGTGATCCTGAAATCAACGCCGGAGCAGATTGAGTTTGACCGGTTGACTAAAGATGTTTTCGAGAGGCGATTTGCTCCACCCAATCAAACCTGTCATCGTACTAGCCTCATATGAAGGCTACAATGGCACCGATCCGACAGAAGATATTGAAGATGAAGCTGACCAACTAGAGATAGATGATCAATATCCGCTCTTCCTGGCTGCGTGAACGGAGTAAAATCAAATATCGATAATGATTTGCCTGGGCCTGTTTGCTCCAGTATATTAGTTCAATGGACGGTATTCTTTTCCACATTTCCTAGAGTTATTTGCTTTTAAATCTCCGTAGTCCATCATGATGTCGATAACCAAACTGGAAGGAGCTGATTTGGCAGCCTACACCGAGATCGAACATATTTCTCTTCAGGGAACTGGATCTTCATGACTCACACACCGATAAAACTTGTCAATTTCCCGAGTGGTTGGACCATGAAACTTTGAATCCCGAGGCAGACATCCACTCTTGATTGTGATTGACTGAATCTCCGCACTGATATTAAACATTAAAAAGTTCCGGATGAATATCGGTCGGTAATAAACCGGACTGCTACTAAACCTGTCCAGAAAAGTATGTCTCTCCTAAATATTAGCTAATATGTTTCCAAAGATATATATACGATTGTAATGGGATTTCTTGCAGAGCATCAATTGGACCAGACCAACAATCGAAGAAAATGGTTACCCTGTAGGTGGTGCTGTGCACGTATGAGCATGTATTGAATGTAACTTCGACCCATTTCAAAAACTGCAAAATCGTATGTCTGTTGCTGGAGGCCTATCAGTCAAGGTGACCTTCATTGTGTGAGACCAATTACAAGGCGTTAAAATTTTGGGTTTTGTACATCCATGCCTTGAATGTGCGACAATGCCTTCATTTTCAAACCAGAATAGAGCAATCGCATATGCGCTCACCCTCATTCTATAGTCAACCTGCGTCACTGCAGTATCAGCATCTAAGAGACCGAATGCTATTGTCCTATCGTGATTTGATATTCAACGCATGGTTGGACAGCCGAGGTATGGATAAAAACACGCCGAATTTGCACATGTTTTCATTGGTCTTCTCACCAAATGAAGGTCAAACTGACAGGCCTCCAGCAATAACCACACACGGTTTGTAAGTTTGAAACGGGTCAATTTTACATTTAATGCATGCTCATACAGGCATAAGTACACTTACGAGATTATCATTTCCATCGATTGTTGCTCTCGTCCAGCTGATACTCTGTGAGGAATTCCATTACAATCGCATACATATCTTAGAAAATATTAGACAATGTTTAGAAGGAACTCACTTTGGTTGAGGTGTTTATAGATTTTCATAGAATTGCTGGAGTGAATAAAATTCAAATCAAGGGTAAATCCTGCAAAACTAGGAAGAAAAGAAGCTGCTGGATAATTCAACAATAAATGGCAGCCATCTTGGATTTTTGTCAACATCTTTAATTTCGAAATGTCTATTTTGATAGCTACCCATACTACTGACATTTAAAAACTTGAAATTGATGATATATCAATAAATATCACCTATGCACTTGCCCTAGAATCCATAATATTGATAAAAAATAGGTACAAATGGCAGTCATTTTGAATTTATTTCGATAGTGTTCCGTAAGAGCAAGAGTGGGCCTACAACATTATTTCAACTCCCATTTAAACAGAAACTGTCTGCTTTATATACAAATCTTAAACCGCCTTCCGCAGTTGACGAAGAGTTTGTTATCACCGGAGTGAATATTATTTGCAGCTGTTTCGCTAATCAATACGCCGTACGTTATATGGATACTGCACCTTGTATTACTTGACTGGTCACTCATAAAACTATAGATAGCATTTGTTTATTCGTCTGGCGCAGCCTTATAGAATGAAGTTAAATATAAAATATTTATAAATAAATATATTAAACGAGAAAGCGGCAAACGGCGCCTCATAATGAAGCAATTATAACTCGTCGGATTAACCGTTATCGCGATAACTTCAGCGAAGTAAAGCATCACTCCAGGGTTTAGACGAGAAACATGTTTAATCATTGCAAAGTGGAGATTATATATGAATAAATGATGAACAGCATTTTGTGCAGATACGCTTGGATCTCACAAATATTTTTCTCGTAAATTATCTTGTTCTCGAAAAATATGTATGGTATCTTATATATATATATATTTATGTGGTAGCATACTTGTCTAAAAAAGGCACCGGTCTGGGATACAGAGTCAACTTTCTTTGTTAGCAGCACGACACTTTGAAGAGCGATTGGATAATCGCTCTCGGCGTGTTGATTTTGCGGTCACTAGGTCAACGGTCAGAATCGTTGTTGAATTATACCTATTTTATTGTAAACGTGGTTACATGGTTGTCCCCCTTTCGGGATTTGTATGACGAGTTGTCTCTTATTTCTGTAAAATCAGCACCTGCAGTTGACCAGTTGCCTATCACGTTTATATTGAAGTCATTCATTTAATAATGTAACTCTCTGTGAAAAGGCTCTTCTTCATGTTCGTGAACTCTTCTGCTCAACGCAGGGAACAAACTGTATTTAATGACATTGAAGTACAGTTAATCATCTTGGATCATTTCGTATCTTTTTAAATGATATTCACAATGCATCATGTGTTATGAGTTGAAATTTCGGATGAAAATGAATGAAGACGAACACTGTATGATTTCTGGTCGATACTTTCTATTAGACATAAACAGGACATACACGTAAATAAGGAGTAGCAATGTTCACAACGACTTGTTCAACAGAGAATGGCATTCCGTGTCTATGGATAACCAAGTCTGTCTTTGGTATCGTTACTTCGAACTATATACCCTGGTCGTTTCCAGGTACGATCAGTCGCGTGTTTCCGTATTTGCACTACGGTTACTAACCAACAAACATTTCAAATCTAGACATGTACATCTGAACAATGAGCAATTATTTAGAATTCAGCGCGGTAGCCTTTTAATTGAGGGGCTTATACTGCAGATTACACTATAAGCTGCACATGCATATGGAAAGATTATCTAGCTATCGAATCTCGAAAACACACTGAGCCGTCTAAGAAAATATCTTTATAACACATGCCTGAATTTCACTTTCACGAAAATCGCGACTTTCACGTATTTCTTTTCCGCTTTGAGCAAGTTTGTCTGAACTGGATTTATTTGTTACGTGTGCGTTACAGTGTTATTATCGTGTAGCATTAATCGATGCTGACTTGACTCGTGCTCATTTAAATGGTAAATGATTCTGTGATCGTCCGTGTGAAGGACTGTATGTCCATAAACAAATTACTGCGTTAATAATCAAAAGACCAACTGTGTATCAAATAAAAATAATAAAAGCACGAGATGGTTTCCAATGATGGCAGCATTCCCAATCATTGACCATTATTCGTTCTCCAAATGAACTCCAAATCGATTTCAGAGTATGTATCTCAGTCACACTTTGATTGTGGTTGTTGATTTTAACACCATGGAGATGCAAAACATATGATATTCGAACGCCCCCCCCCCCTAGCGGAATTACACACAGGTTAAGCGGAATTGGACGCAGGATACGAAACGTAGCTCCAACGATGTTGCACGCTACGATCGAATTTTGCCGTCCAGCAGTATACGATGTTTATCAGATAATTTTAGACACTTTGGATGGAGGCGTTTGGTGTACACACATATGCACACTTGCAAATGTTTAGGCACAACTGAGTGATAGGTAAGAATATTTCATTTGGGGTTACTTTCTCTCAGAAAATTTAATATATCACGTGAAATTGAGAACGCAATTTTTAGGTATACTATACTGACGAAAGAAAATAAGCTGGCAACGAACCAGTATGGACAATTTCAACCACAAGGCGCATGCTTCTGACTACATATTTTCATAGAATTGCTGGAGTGAATAAAATTCAAATGAAGGGTAAAGCTAGAGAAATCCTGCAAAACTAGGAAGAAAAGAAGCTGCTGGATAATTCAACAATAAATGGCGGCCATCTTGGATTTTTGTCAACATCTTTAATTTCGAAATGTCTATTTTGATCGCTACCCATACTACTGACATTTAAAAACTTGAAATTGATGATATATCAATAAATATCACCTATGCACTTGCCCTAGAATCCATAATATTGATACAAAAATAGGTACAAATGGCAGTCATTTTAAATGTATTTGGATAGTGTTCCGTAAGAGCAAGAGTGGGCCTACAACATTATTTCAACTCCCATTGAAACAGAAACTGTCTGCTTATATACAAATCTTAAACCGCCTTCCGCAGTTGATGAAGAGTTTATTATCACCGGAGTGAATATTATTTGCAGCTGTTTCGCTAATCAATACGCCGTACGTTATATGGATACTGCACCTTGTATTACTTGACTGGTCACTCATAAAACTATAGATAGCATTTGTTTATTCGTCTGGCGCAGCCTTATAGAATGAAGTTAAATATAAAATATTTATAAATAAATATATTAAACGAGAAAGCGGCAAACGGCGCCTCATAATGAAGCAACAATAACTCGTCGGATTAACCGTTATCGCGATAACTTCAGCGAAGTAAAGCATCACTCCAGGGTTTAGACGAGAAACATGTTTAATCATTGCAAAGTGGAGATTATATATGAATAAATGATGAACAGCATTTTGTGCAGATACGCTTGGATCTCACAAATATTTTTCTCGTAAATTATCTTGTTCTCGAAAAATATGTATGGTATCTTATATATATATATATTTATGTGGTAGCATACTTGTCTAAAAAAGGCACCGGTCTGGGATACAGAGTCAACTTTCTTTGTTAGCAGCACGACACTTTGAAGAGCGATTGGATAATCGCTCTCGGCGTGTTGATTTTGCGGTCACTAGGTCAACGGTCAGAATCGTTGTTGAATTATACCTATTTTATTGTAAACGTGGTTACATGGTTGTCCCCCTTTCGGGATTTGTATGACGAGTTGTCTCTTATTTCTGTAAAATCAGCACCTGCAGTTGACCAGTTGCCTATCACGTTTATATTGAAGTCATTCATTTAATAATGTAACTCTCTGTGAAAAGGCTCTTCTTCATGTTCGTGAACTCTTCTGCTCAACGCAGGGAACAAACTGTATTTAATGACATTGAAGTACAGTTAATCATCTTGGATAATTTCGTATCTTTTTAAATGATATTCACAATGCATCATGCCTGAATTTCACTTTCACGAAAATCGCGACTTTCACGTATTTCTTTTCCGCTTTGAGCAATTTTGTCTGAACTGGATTTATTTGTTACGTGTGCGTTACAGTGTTATTATCGTGTAGGATTAATGAATGCTGACTTGACTCGTGCTCACTTAAATGGTAAATGATTCTATGGTCGTCCGTGTGAAGGACTGTATGTCCATAAACAAATTACTGCGTCAATAATCAAAAGACCAACTGTGTATCAAATAAAAATAATAAAAGCACGAGATGATTTCCAATGATGGCAGCATTCCCAATCATTGACCATTATTCGTTCTCCAAATGAACTCCAAATCGATATCAGAGTATGTATCTCAGTCACACTTTGATTGTGGTTGTTGATTTTAACACCATGGAGATGCAAAACATATGATATCCGAACGTCCCTCCCCCCCCAGCGGAATTACACACAGGTTAAGCGGAATTGGACGCAGGATGCGAAACGTAGCTCCAACGATGTTGCACGCTACGGTCGAATTTTGCCGTCCAGCAGTATACGATGTTTATCAGATAATTGTAGACACTTTGGATGGAGGCGTTTGGTGTACACACATATGCACACTTGCAAATGTTTAGGCACAACTGAGGGATAAGTAAGAATATTTCATTTGGGGTTACTTTCTCTCAGAAAATTCAATATATCACGTGAAATTGAGAACGCAATTTTTATGTATACTATACTGACGAAAGAAAATAAGCTGGCAACGAACCAGTATGGACAATTTCAACCACAAGGCGCATGCTTCTGACTATAAGTGCCCACCATGTGTCAAATTAGAAGGCTCTTTTAAAAGCGGTGATCAGCAATGAGACATGCGTCAATATTTTATATGACTGAGTGCACCCAATCCTTTGTATAATAATTCCATTCTATATTCTGGATGATTCGATGTCTTAAGTGTATTTTCAAGTAGACCGTGTGCGGTCTCTTAACAGGCATTTAACAGAGAAATGAAAGGCTGACAGATCCTAACAACTTATCGTGGCCGCAGCACTGCCTGCTTTCAATTTTCACCAACAAATTGACACAAACATTTTATCATAGTTCGCGTTCTGCTTTGAATTTTAGAGAAAGGATTTCAAAATAACATCGGTTCGTTGACAGCTACTTTGAAATTACTGATAAACGGTATAGAATATAAGTGACTTATATCAAAGTAGTAAGCACGAGGTCATAACAATGAATCCATTTATCCCCAATGTACACAAAGGCGCGCCGAACCCATGTTTCTATAACATGCCAAATCAAATTATTTCGCTGAGTATTTAATGGCTTGTAATATAAATA
Source organism: Hanleya hanleyi (assembly GCA_036873755.1). Taxonomy (NCBI): domain Eukaryota; kingdom Metazoa; phylum Mollusca; class Polyplacophora; order Lepidopleurida; family Hanleyidae; genus Hanleya; species Hanleya hanleyi. Next base: position 9,765 of record JAVTVY010041972.1, on the reverse strand, counting down.
AATCTACTTTTCTATTATTAAATGCGAATATTCACGGGCACAAATACCAACTGCGTATTTTAACCTAGCGGTTCCAAACATTATGTTATAAGGTGGCCACCATTTAACGGGTCTTGCAGGTTTAGCAATTCACATGTGTACTTGAAGTGCAGCAATGAGGGGCAAATTCAAGAGGACTCTGATGCTTGGACTCTTTTTTATGATATGCGTTACAGGTAAATTTGCGTAAACAATTTGTTGCTTTTTGTTCACACTGCTGAAGTTTGATCCGCAATCATTTTTCAAGTCGCGAAATAACGTGATCTGCCTTGGAGAAGTTTAAATGATATCGACAGGAAAAAAAGGAACGAGATTGTTCTAGCTAACCATCTGTATAAGAATCCTGAATAATAAACGAACATACACAAAGCTAGACTGGAGTGAGACGTTGATAGCCTAATTATTTGGGAGTATGGTGATTATAATGAGCAGGCCTATGGTTATGACTATGTATTTGATTAAGCTGCGTCAGTGCTGGGGGAGTTAGTTGGTAGGTTAAGCTGCGTCAGTGCTGGGGGAGTTAGTTGATAGGTTAAGCTGCGTCAGTGCTGGGGGAGTTAGTTGATAGGTTAAGCTGCGTCAGTGCTGGGGGAGTTAGTTGGTAGGTTAAGCTGCGTCAGTGCTGGGGGAGTTAGTTGATAGGTTAAGCTGCGTCAGTGCTGGGGGAGTTAGTTGATAGGTTAAGCTGCGTCAGTGCTGGGGAGTTAGTTGATAGGTTAAGCTGCGTCGCGCTGGGGAGTTAGTTGATAGGTTAAGCTGCGTCAGTGCTGGGGGAGTTAGTTGATAGGTTAAGCTGCGTCAGTGCTGGGGGAGTTAGTTGATAGGTTAAGCTGCGTCAGTGCTGGGGGAGTTAGTTGGTAGGTTAAGCTGCGTCAGTGCTGGGGGAGTTAGTTGGTAGGTTAAGCTGCGTCAGTGCTGGGGGAGTTAGTTGGTAGGTTAAGCTGCGTCAGTGCTGGGGGAGTTAGTTGATAGGTTAAGCTGCGTCAGTGCTGGGGGAGTTAGTTGGTAGGTTAAGCTGCGTCAGTGCTGGGGAGTTAGTTGGTAGGTTAAGCCGCGTCAGTGCTGGGGGAGCTGATAGGTTAAGCTGCGTCAGTGCTGGGGAGTTAGGTTGATAGGTTAAGCTGCGTCACAAAGTGCTGGAGTTAGTTGGTAGGTTAAGCTGCGTCAGTGCTGGGGAGTTAGCTGATAGGTTAAGCCGCGTCAGTGCTGGGGGAGTTAGCTGATAAAGTTGCTGCGTCAGTGCTGGGGGAGTTAGTTGATAGGTTAAGCTGCGTCAGTGCTGGGGAGTTAGCTGACGTTGCTTGCGTCAGTGCTGGGGGAGTTAGTTGCAGGCTAAAAAGCTGCGTCAGTGCTGGGGGAGTTAGTTGGTAGGTTAAGCTGCGTCAGTGCTGGGGGAGTTAGTTGGTAGGTTAAGCTGCGTCAGTGCTGGGGGAGTTAGTTGATAGGTTAAGCTGCGTCAGTGCTGGGGGAGTTAGTTGGTAGGTTAAGCTGCGTCAGTGCTGGGGGAGTTAGTTGGTAGGTTAAGCTGCGTCAGTGTTGGGGGAGTTAGTTGGTAGGTTAAGCTGCGTCAGTGCTGGGGGAGTTAGTTGGTAGGTCAAGCTGGATTAGTGTGGAAATTTGATCCGGTTTTGATTAAGCAGGGGTACGGTTGGAAAGTTTGTTATATTTGGTTAAGCTAGGGTAGGGTTTGGGAATTGGTTAGGTTTTGGATGAGCTGGGTAGGATTGCGGAATTTGTTTAAGCTTTGGTTACGATAGATTATGTGGTACTTGTAGCTTTTACCCGGCATGCTCCCCTTGTGGAGCCACAATTTCTTTGTGCTGCAACATTGTGTTGACCTGTGTGTGTGTGTGTGTGTATAAAAGCTTTGGTTTTGGTTGAAATCCGTGGTGCTATGGACTTTCTATGAAAGATCATTATGTCTTATGTCACGTAGGTTCCTCTATGCTCTCCTAGAAATTACTACATGCGATAGTAGGGCATATTCGTTCATCTAGGCTCCTATGGAAATAACTAGGCTACATGCAATTATCAAAGTATGCTGGCTCCTCTAGGCACTCGCATGAAATACACTATACCATTACTATAACATGTTAGAGCATAAGAGCACAAACGGGCATAACTTATTGAAGGACTATCGAAGTTTTCAAGATCAAACTGTTTGTATCCTTGACCCTTATAGTTAGAAGGTTAAGACAACCACAGCATTACTATTCCATAAGTTAATGCATAAATATGTGACTATATGGACAAAGTACATGTGTTGTATGGACGTCTCATACGGATGTCCACTCCACGCCAACCGAGTAAGATTACTCTTAGAATATGGGTCTCTTCTTATATATTCGGTCAAAGCGTGTGAGTGTTCTCTTAATTCCATAATCAAGGTACTAACGTCAACTTGTCCTCAGCTATCGTCCACTCACCGAAAGCAGCTGTTTTTACTAACATTTCTCCAAAGAATAAACACTAGCCACGCAGTCTGGTTTCGTTGACAGTTGACAGGTGTTCCTGAAGTAGACGAGATAGTATCCATGTTACGCAGCATCAACTTGTCTTCGCGAAACTCACATTACTTTCTTAATAGCATGCATTTATTCTCCAGTATTGATAAATATTAAAATAGATGTTCAAGTGCCTCTGAGTATGTTTGATACATTTAGAGAAGTTACTAAACTATGTTGTTTAATCTTTATTATCAATGACTTTTCCTCATGAAAACATGGATTCCATCAAGTCATAGCATCTATACCGAATTTATACAGATGACAAAGTCGAACGTTCACTTCATGCAATAAAAATCAACTGCTAAAAATCGAGCGGTGTTTCGCTGTATAGTTTCTCAGTGTCTGAAACGCATTTCAATGTGTTTATATTTAGTATGGTAACTGATTTGAGGACTAACATTTGCCTTTTCTCTGAACGTCCATTAATTTGAATTTCCAACAGCACTAGAAGCTGGTATGTGCCCAGGAGATTGGAAACACGAAACTCGAGGACAAGGAGTATGGGAATGTTGTATGATTCCTGATGACGTCAACATAAGACATGAATATTGTTCCAGTCTTGGCGCTGCGTTCGGAAGACATAAAGACGAAAAACTGTGTTTTCGAAGACCTCGTTTGGCGAAAAGAAGTAAGATAGTAACTTAAAATATCAACTTTTTGTGAAAAGCAACATACATATGGTGGGTCACTTATTAGCAACTTAGAATTTCACCTTTTAGTAAAAAGCAACATACATTTGGCGGGTCACTGTTTAGCATCTTAGAATTTCACCTTTTAGTGGAAAGCAACATACATATGGTGGGTCACTGATCTTATTGTTATAACACTAAAAACCAATATGAAACGAGCTTTAGCGAGATTCATACGATAGTGTCATAAGATAGTGTCTTACGATAGTGTTATAAGACAGTGTCATACGATAATGTCATAAGATAGTGTCAGAGGAATAGAATAAATGACTACGACTATGATAATTTTTTACTCGATACCTTTATGTATAGGATATATAGCATATAGGTGTTAAATATTGTTTTGAACAATGTGATGTAAGAAATGGCTTTATCACATTTCAGAGAAAATTGTAAGGTTTTGAATGAGCAATTACCCTACTCAACCAGAGCGTATTTCGACTGATAATTAGTTAGTGTATAGAATATGAGTGATGATTATTTTTTTGTAATTATTTAACATGTGCACTATATTAACACTGTCTGGAAAAGACGCACAGCACCTGCAAATAACATCTGTATGGGCAACAGGAATCAACGCTTTCTTACTTTTGGATAATGCAAACGAGATATTTGGATCTTTATCTTTATACAACGAGAACTTACTTTTCGACAAGAGATACGATTACAACTTTGACATAATTAAATCCCCAATTCTGGATAGCAAATCTAGATTGCAATATTTCAGAAGGACCTGCAAACTCATCTTTTATATCTTGCCTAGTAGCATTTACTGAACCAAGTGCAAAAATTGACGATTCAATCAACGTCACATAACATTATTTCAGAAAGAATATAATTCCACGGAACGTGGTATGGTCTATCTAGCTAACTGTCAACAGTATGTTAGCAATAATACACAAATACTTTATCTTAGCATGAATAGTCACAGACAACCTGTGCTGCTGCATATATGGAAACAACTATATGCCCCTGATCAGGCTTGGGACAATTTTAGCATCCAGAGTACAGACATTGTCTAGCCATCTGCCATGCAAACCTCTCCTAAATTCGATAGACACGTTTTGTGGATGCTGAACTTGGTTTAGTGTTCCCGTACAGTTTGAACGATAACGATAAAGGATTCGACAATGTAGTAAACCGTTTCGCAGACACCTCTAATATCACCACAGCCATGATAGGAGAAAGTGTAATTGACGAAATACTTAATGGGTTTGATTAACACGCTCAACAGTGTACACACTTTACGTAAAGTAATATATAAGATACAAATGACGATCCTGAATCAAATCGACCAAAAAGTACAACAATCTGTTTCATCCAAATAAAACATACCACCAACTATAACTAAACTAACCTAATTTCTGTTTTGTCATCCGATGAACACGATCGAATCACCCCTAGGCCAGCTAGTCTTGAAACGTTTGTATTTGGATCAAGTATTACATATGATAAATACCCCAGGATTATGAACGATCCAGTGGTTCGCAATTGAGGGCAACATAACAATGGTGACGGAAAAAGATGCCGGCCTACTGATGAGATGTCACATGACCCCAAGGAAATGTGCTGGTTGCATATTTCTAAAAACAAAGAAACAAAACTGATACTTTGTGATGATTTGTATTGAGCCGCTCTTTTATTGTGATGATTTGTATTCAGCCGCTCTTTTATTGAAACTGTTCATGTGAATATCTTGGATGCTGTGCCTAATTATTTAAAGTTGGCGGTTATGTTGTTTATATTTTTACTTAGTCCAAAGCTATCAAAGATTTTGACCGGGAATGTGAATCGTCGATATTCTTCTGTAAACCATGTAAACTTATTGTGACTAAGTTTGATATTGTGTGCAATATGGATCTTAAATTATATGTATACCCACTTTAGACTTGATTAGTCGGCGAACACTGCGTGTGGGTCAGGCATGCTAATCTAAGACGGCTGCGAACAGTTCTCTGTAGTTTCACACGAAAGTGGCCATGGAGTATTTTCTCAAATCAACAAAGTCGTGAAATTGTAGCTCCGGAATCTTCATTATTTAATTAATAAATAGTCCAGTAAATGCAGCTTTTATACGCGGACAGGTTACATAGTTAATGTTTGGACTAGGTTAAGGCAGTGGGCATTGAAAAGTTGAAAGTGTGAATCATTGAAAATGCCAGCTGTGGTTGCTGTTTTCATTTGATCATTCCATGCGATGTCGTTTTCTGGGAAATCAAGCAAATTATGGCACAGTCATATGTATTTCTCTAAGGGTTATAGGTGAAGTGTATTAAAATTCACTCGAGGTTCACCCATAACTAATCATACCTGGATGAGAGAAGCCATATTCCCACCTCCGCCCCCTTTTTGCTCACTTCCATGCGTATTATCGCGGAAAGACACACCCACCGAAATAGGTAGGTAATAAACAGAAAAGTGCACCCGGAACACCTGAAGTTCATCTTTCCACAAAATATGGAAATTTGTAACAATTTTGGTTTATCTGTTATCACTGCTAAGTCTTGTTATAGTCAGATGAACTGCACACTTCAGCTCGCTTAATTGGGAAACTGTTTATTGTCCTTTTAAAGTACAGCTCAGAAAAAAACTTACGAATCGTAGTTTGTCGTCAGTTTACGATAGTTGTCAGAGTATTAGGGAAACTTTGAATGAAGACGTTTGGTGGTATGGCCTTGTTTGACATGTTTTTGCAATAATGGTCTGTGTCGTTAATTGAAATCGTCACATTTTGCACAGGATTTAGCAAATGCTACCGGGCAAGATATTTAAACGCCTCATGCATGCAGGTCCTTCTGGAATATTGCTATGCATAAGTGGGATTTAACCATGTAAACAGTGTAATCGTCTCTCTTGTCTTAGAATCAACGGGCGAGATATAGACCGATATTGTTGAGAAATTCGTACAATTCTACGAACAAAGAAATATCTAAAGAATGTATCCTTTACGATCAGCAAAACCGAGATAAGCTTTATGGGTTCTGATATTAAACAGCCGGTGATCAGTTTTATTGAACTCCGATATTATCAATGAACTAAGGTGTTCAAGAAAGTCCACATGAGAAATAGTAGAACAGAGAGTAGGAAAAATCCCATGTAGACACATGTCTGTTCGGCATGTGTTCTTTGCCATCTAGTAATTCCAATGAAGGAATAAGCCGATGCAGAAGCAGGTGGAGCAGCTGATAATAATAATACGTACATAGAAAAACCATATTCTTTTGGGCCTGTTTATCTCGAACAATAACGAATTTACTTCTGGGGTCAGCAAGGACTTCTTGTGTCTCTCAGTGTCTCAAGATCCAACTAGTCAGCGAGTACTGCACTCAACACTTTTTCTCGTTTCGAACACTACGTACTGTTCAGGTACGCGAAGGACCATCTTTTGTCGGTTCCTTATATCTTGGTGTCTATAGATGGCACATTATATCAATGCTATCAGTCACACTATGTCTACGTGGTTCATACATGAATGTCGACGAGTCACAATCACATGCATATGCTCCGAAAACGCGTTTGGTGACTTTGAAGTAATTAGTATAATAGTATATTCTTCGTCTCGCCCCTTTAATCACAGTGAAAGATTTAGATCTAATCCGTTTTTATTTCTGTTTCCTCAGGTGGTCTCCTATGGGGAGGGCAGCCTCCACCAAATCCAACGCCGCCGCCTCCGCCGCCACCCGGCTGAAAGAAGAGGAATGTCCCCACAGCGCACTATCAAATTATATCCACGTAGATGTTTGATTTTAAGAGTAACAGTTTGCCTTCCATCTTCGCAAGTCTGCAGAGAGTATACTCTTCCAGGATCCGGCTCTCCGCTCAAAAAGCGTACACACAAAATGCTCACATAGATATTTATATATCAATAAATAAGACTACATTTAATACGACAAACAAGGAGTATTGTTTTTGCGCCCTATAGGTTTTTTAATTTTCATTTAACATCGACACTATGCGATGAATTGGGTGTAGACATGACGTCCCCAATATTTTGGGCAAGCGGTCCCATAAACTTGACCTAAAGCCAGTCACGTCATGAGAAATACCGGTACTAATCATAACTAGAACAACAAGCAGTTATGGTGGCATTCATATCTATAGGCTGTCTTTGCAGTTGCGATAGCCGAGACGCATGGCATAAATTTAGCAGGCGTCTGTCCACTCCGTAGACCGTGCAACATGTCAAAATTCGGAAATGGCTTTAGAGTTTCCGAACAAAACAGAAAAAAATTGTAGGTGAACAGCACATGGTAAAGACATGGCCGTGTAAGCGTCCTGGAAATGTTAGTACGTTAGAATTGGTACACAGAACGGTAACTGGAGTCCAGACAAAGGTTTAAATAGAGAAAATTGAGCATGGAGATTCCTCTGGAAATGGCTCCTCTCACAGTCTGAATTTTCGAAGTATAATTTAGCGATATGGTCAGACTTACCCAAAATACACCTACCTCGAAACCGTTAATACGACCTAGGCGCAATTTCACTGCCATCATTTCCGTGGTGCACGGAGTATGTCCGCCAAAATTCAGAATTATCCGACTCGTCATACCTTTTAAATTATGTGATTTTCGGCTTTAGTTGTAAAGCCAACAATTTTCATTTCTCTACATCGGAAAAGCTATCAGAGCTACGAAAACAATGGGTGGCATATTTCTGAAAGAGCTGCTTCTGAAGAACAAAATGCAGTCAATCAGAATTTCGTAACTCTCACGGTTCAAGAGATACAGCTCTGCTAACATTGAATTTGACATATTATGGTAGGTCAGTTTTGGTCAGTTTTTTTTCTCTACGCAGCAACTTCACTTTCGTAAATTTGAAGAGCTTGGACTGCCGATGATGCGTGACAAATATGATGATTCTGAAGAAGAAGATATATTTGTGTTTCAGATTGAATTCAAGATGGCCGCCAAAGAATTTAACAGATCAGGAGCATTTATAAGTATGCATTAGTTTTCAAGATGTTCTATCAGTCTGTGAAGTTTCTGGGTTATTAGTTTGATATCTTCTGAAACGAAAATGTGACAAACATTTGGTAGAATAATAAGAAAAATCAGAACAATCATAAATCTTCGAAGTAAATCTTGGAAGCCTTAATAATAATGCTAATATAGCAGTGAGCTGCAATTCCGAATTCTAAGCCAATGATATAAGGCCTCCAGATCGCAGTGCCCGATTGAACAATTAGAAAACGATGTCCGATTGAACAATTGAAAAAAAAGATAATTCAAATAATGTTTTCCTTCTCACAAACCGACTTGTATTGGTCACTGGCGCTGGAACACTCGTTTTTACCCCTCAGCCCGAATGGGCTCAAGGGTTTTGTTTTCGCCCCGTCCGTCCTTCCGTTTGTGCAGACGTCCGTCTGTCTATCTGTCTGTCCTCCTTTCCCCGACACTCCATACCTTGAGAACCACTGATGGCAGGCCAGCGAAACTTCTGTCCATTATAGAATGTACATGTAGTCTGTAGATGTGCATTGTTATGTTTCGTTGGGCAGGTCCTCGTCTGACTATCTGTTCGTCCACTTTTCTGTCCATCAGTATCGTGGTTTAATTCCAACATTATTATGGGACTTCTGTTCGTCCACTTTTCTGTCCATCAGTATCGTGGTTTAATTCCAACATTATTATGGGCCTTCTTGTGGTAAGTTTCTAAAATCTAGCGATGGTCAAATCGTTTACATAATAATTTCCCTATATTCAGAAATGTTTTCTTTCCATTCTACTTCCAAAATATTCACGAAATGTTGTAAGCGTTTTCCCTGATCTACATCAATCTACATATTACATGGACCACTTTTTTCTGCCTGCAGGATAGTGGACAGGAGAGATAACCACTTAGAGGAATCTGCTGGAAAGTGTAGTACAAGTTTAAATCAAAAGTTTAGATCTCCACAACATTTTTTGCTCGTGGATTACCATTTACCAATTACCTAGTTGGCTTTATTTATGCCTCAGTTGTAATTTGCGAAATTTCCATGCCTTGGAAACACTTATAAATAGTAGCTTGGTATCCATTTATGCCACTATTAGCAGAGCACCTTATAGATTTATAGTACACAGCGGCTTTATTTTGTAATGATATACTGAATAAAGCCATTATTTACTTGCTATATCTTTGAATAAATATATGAAACAAATTTAAGATGTATTAGGTGTGCAAGAAGTGAATCAATCCAACTTGATAGTAAAAGTAATTGTTATTACAACAGTAAATTGTATTACAACAACAATAAAATGTGTCCCGCCCCTCGATAAATGAAAGCTATACTATGAAAATGATTAAGAATATGAGAAGGATACAGCATTCTCTTTTGGGATTTGCAAAAAAAAGCCTCACCGAACAGATAAACCGCGGACAAATGCCCCGATTTACAAAGGCCAACATTTAGTGTCATGCCAAGGCAACAAGATCGCAACTTGTTTTCTTTTTCCTACAGATATGTGAATGCCATGTCATTTTTTATCATTTTTTATACCCCTGTACATAGAAGGGGGTATACTGGATTCTGATTGTCCGTCCGTCCGTGT